>PVKA01044551.1:0-16103 GCA_004027165.1 Ctenomys sociabilis | reverse complement strand
TTTTCAAAATGTTTACAGTATGTCTTCAAAATAACAGACACACACACACACACACACACACACGCATACATTTACAAATCTGCCAGCAATTTTCTTTTTCTACTCATGAAGAATCATTCATAGAAACCATAGTTGTCATAAAACTCATGTAAAATGGTTGCATTTTTTCACATTCATTTTATGTAGTAAAGCCTCATGCAAAATATTTATATGCACAAATATATAATTATGACACACTCAAGTTAAAGAATGTATTTATTAAAAGGTGTAATAAATGATTAAATCCTGAAATATCTAATTTTATCATTTCCATAGTAGAATGCTTGAATATTATACGTACCTTATATTTTAATTGAGAAAAAACCAAAATGATAACATTACTATTTGGCAAAATAAATTACAGAGAAAAAAGAAACATTTTTGTTGCATGAGGGTTTTTCTTTTTCTACTAGTGTAGACTATGCATTATAACATATTATTTGGCTCCATTTCATAGTTAGTCCTTATATGTCCTCTTCTTTTTATTCATAGTCATGCCTTCAATTTTTCTAATAACTTTGCAGATACCAGCATAGAAGTGACATTACTCATTTATAAATGTTGTCTAACAGTAAATCTTATAAAAAATTTCTCTTGCTTTTTAATTATATGAATATAGAAAGTATGGATTCAGTACTCTAAATCACATTCTATCTAGAGAACAATTGAAATATGATGTATACACATAAAATTTTAAGATTACACAAATATTGTATCAATAATTTCTAGAAAAATATCAGCTATCACATAAACATATTTTATTAATAATAACTTCAAATCTCTTCTATTATTTTTAGCAAGAAAAAAAATAAGCCCATTGAGTTACAAGTTTTTGTTCAAAAAGTCCCTCCACAGTGAGGGACTCAGTTTATCTACACAGAGATGATCAAGAACCTAAATGTCCTTTTATGATTAGGAAATTTGAGTTTAGGAAGTGACCAGAAGTGCATCCTGGTAAAACACCTGTTGGATGTTCACTGGTATAATATAAATGGTGTGATTTTAAGGAGAAAAACCCCAAATAGGCTCTTTTAACCTTCAGATAAATCATTTCAGAGGGAAACAGTGTTATTTTTTTGTCAGCAAATATTTTATCTAAGCATGTAGAGTATTCCTCACTAAATCAGCATAAGTACTTGCAAGAGCAAAATCAAATAATTAAAAATCTAGATTTTTACTTAAAATTCACCATGATGCAAGAGATAGAAACATCATGCAGATACATACAAAGGAGGGAGACTTTTTACCAAAAATGTCAAAAATTACATAGTACTTTTTGATCCATGGAATTTTATTGAAAATTTAGTTACACTGGGCAATGACCAATACCACACACCAGGTTTTGTATTATTTGCTTTGTACATCTATCTATCATCTATCTATCTGTATACCTGTCTGTCTGTCTATCTATTGTCTATTCATCTATCATCTGTCATTTAGCTATCAATCAATCACTCTATGATGTTTCTATATTAAAACTCATAATAGGAGTTCTACATATTATAAAGTTAAACAAAGATAACACATAGAAAAATTAATTTCAACAAATGTATGCAGTCATTTGCTTGAAGTAATTACAAAGAACTTTTAAACAAGAAACTAGCTAAATTAAATTAACAAAAACAAAAGTTTTCATACTTATGTTCATAAAATATTTAATCAAATGAAACTTTATGATTTTTGGTGAAGATACTGAAGTTTCTGGATTATTTTAGGTGTAGTTTACCTCAAGCTGTCTATAATTAAAATACAAATATTTTTAGTCTTAAAAATAGTAAAAATTAATTTTTAGATATGTACATAGTGGCATACTGATGAAACTGTATAATTTTCTGTTCTTAAAATATTAAGGCCTAAACTGCATATGTTATATTTGGAAATCAGGACTTTTTCAATATATTTCATAATTATATAGTCTAAAAGTTTAAGTAATTAAGGTAATATTTATGATGAAAAACTTTCCAATATTAGTAGAACATTAAGTATAGAGGAATATTAATTCTATGTCTTTACATAGGAAGGAAAAAAATACCAGAATACATGTGGACTCAGTGTTTCTAATGGAATATAGAAATACTTGACTTTAAAAGGCTTCATTTTGTGTACACATTTTGTTTTAATATTTTGTTTATAAATGCATACAACGTAGTGTCTCTTACTGTGTTTTGTCTTAGTTTTAATGAGTAAATGGTGAGGGGAGGAGAAGGGTGGATGAAGTAAATAGGATGGGCCATGTAAATGTACCAAATACCTACTACTTGAGTAGTCATTATGTATCAGGATACATTATTCACTATGCAGTAATGTTTTATTTTTTTATTTTTTTTTTTTTTTGGTATTTTTTGAGACAGGGTCTCACTATGCAGTTCAGGCTGGCCTTAAGCTCACTTTGTAGCTCAGGCTGGTCTCGAACTCACAACAATCCTCCTGCCTCAGCCTCCCGAGTGCTGGGATTACAGGCCTGCACCACCACGCCCGGCTTATGCAGTAATGTTTTACTCACTGATAAGGCAATCATGTCGCAGAGGAAGCTTTTCCCCCCAAAGCATTGAGAGAACACAAAACAGTGTGTTTTTTGTGTTGCTGATTTGTCCTTTTGGGTTTCTTCCAGCTCATGTACAGCACCAGTGGAAGTGCCTGCAAGGGTCATTCTCTGGACTGTAGATGGGTTGATAAGGTAAGGACACGGAGTACCATTAGCTTTACAAACACCAGCAATGCTTATGAATGGAAGTTTCTTACACATCCTACCAAAATTTTTACTTGTGTAAATATCTAGGACATTCATACTGCAATAAAGCATTAAGTACTAACTAAGATCCAGCATAGCACACACACATGATTCTAATTCAGTTTTCATGAAAAGCATACATTGTGAAAAATTCATTAATTTACAGTGCAAGAGAGAAGCCTGAAATAAATACTGGTTGTCTTTTTGAGACAACAACACATTGTGTCAGCATAAATAAAAGAATAACATGGATATGAGGACATCCTGTTGTTTGGATGTGAGGATAACTCTTGTCATCGTCTGAAGTGACCAAAGTAGCACAAAGCGCAGAATTATTCAGGGTGATGTTGATTCTTCTACTTTGGAAGATTCTCAAGGCTGTAAGGAGCATGTGCAATTCATTATTTGCAACAAATTATGTACATTAAGATAGTTGTGTTAAAAGTGATAAACACAAACTTTTCATATCTATTCATCAAATACAGGACAGCAAAGCCACTGCTTTTAAGGATGATTGAAATGATTTCACAGAATTTCAGTGTATTTTAGACAAAAAATGTTTGGTCTTATATTTACACAAATGCAGTGTAGTACTTGTCTCACAGTGGAAGCATTTGACTGTGCAAGAACAAAAGAGATTCATCACGTTTCACTGTCTGTCTCTTTCCATCTTTTCATCAGGTTTCACTATTTCCCTCTTTCATTCTTATATACCATAATGCTTTCGCTATGAAAAAAGCAACCAGGAGCTTCATTTGGGAGGAATATTTTACTTTTTAAATATAATGTATTTCTGTAACTCTATAGTCAAATTTGTGTCCCCAAAGCTTCTTGTATAGTTTAAATTCCCTAATAAAAACAATCAAAGTAATTAATTTATATTTCACAGATAAAATGAAATAGGAGATTGATTAATGTCTGGCACATGTAAGCATTTTAATTAATGATCAATGGTCTGTAACATAAAATATGGTAGTATACTACCTCATAGACATTGACTTACAACATGTAAAGTTGGTAACATGAGCCAGGTATGGTGGTGAATGACAGTAATTCCAGCTCTTGGGAGGCTAAGGCAAAAAGATCACCAGGAATTTGATGTCTGTCTTGGATACAAAATAAGTTCAAGGCCAGCCTGCACTGCATAGCAAGACGCTGTCTCAAAAAATATAAGATAAAATGTTGGTGATATGGTTTAGGAATTTTTTAATATAAAAAAGAAACACAGTCTGTCATGTTAGCCTCATAGCTCTATGAGATGGCAATTAATACTGGGTGTGGTGGTGCATGCCTGTAACCCAAGCACTTGGGAGGCTCAAAAACTAGAAGGATCACTACAAGTCCTATCTGTGTAGTGAGACCACATAGACCCTGTACTAATACATAAAAAAGAGAAAGAAACAATGTACATATTTGAAGACTGTTAAGTATAGCCAACATTACAGTGTTCTGTTTTGTCTATAAATTATTAAAATTACATAAATAAATCTGTAAAATAAAATAATTTAATATTAGATCAAAGTTTTAAAGTTAAATGCCCTCAGAAATTATAGTTAAGGGAATGTTTCAGTTGGTAACTATTTTTTTAAGATTTTATAATTACAATTCACTGTAGCTTCATATATGTTTTACTCTTTACATAATGAAATATTTGCTTATTGACCTACTCCAAAAATTCATCTTAATGGTACTTCTACTATATAGAATATTTTTTTTGGACAGGATATCAAGTCTGCATCTTGTGCTAAGAATAAAAACAACAATATGCAATGTATTAATTGTTGTAACTCTCCCAAAGAATATTTTTTATTGCAATACTAGGGGTCAAGCTTGGGACTAAACCATGACCTTGTACTTGCCACGCAGGCACTAAAGACACTGAGCTATCTCCCCAGCAACATTTCTGAATCAATATTTTCTACGTTTCTATTTAATGCCACATATTTTACTTACAATTTCTTTTGTTTTTATAAAGTTTCGAGATTCCTTTTTTATAATTAGTATTGAATTTTTACCACAATATCCAGTTCATTCATTTTACAACATTGCTATATATTTGAATTCTCAAAGGAAAACAAAATAATTTTCTATAATATAGAAATATGTACATGTTTAGAGTTTGGGAACTGTTCAAAACATGAGTCTAGATCTGTATCATCTAGTGGTTATGACATAATTTTTCAGTTTTATAGTTCAAAATCAGTAAAGAGAGGTCTGAATCTTTCACAAAATCCATTGATTTATCCCAGAAGATTTTGAAAACATAATCAGAAAGAAATGTCTAGACAACTTTCCTGTGCAGTCTATGAAGTATTGTGCACTTAATTGTATCATCAAATACATATTAAACCTAAATCACTAGGACCTGTGAATGTAATCATAATTTGAAATAGGTTCTTCAGAGAAATATTTACATTAAAATGGGTTACTTAAGATAATCCATTGAAGCCACTTTGACCATTGAATTGGAAAACGTCAGAGAATGTGGATGTAGAAAAACACACAGAGGAAATATTCTCAGGCTGCAAGCCCATCCTAAACAAATGCAAAAGACAACAGTATAGAAGAAATTTGAAGTCACACACCTGAAATCTCTGAAATAACAGTGTCAGAATTAAAAAACAAACAACAGCAGAAAGGTATAGAGAAAAGCACATCAGAAATAATCTCAGAAGGAGAAAAAGAAATGATAACCACAAAGAAAAATTATTATGTGACATGAAAGAAAATACTGATAAAAAATAGAGCAGAGTAGAAAATGTGGAATCCTTGAAAGAGAAATATAGGAAAGATACAGAATGCATGAGGCAGATACAAAGAGATATACAAGTAATTAAAATCTCAATCACAAGGTGGCAAACCATTTGAATGAAAGTGAAGACAGACTTTCACACCCTGAGCACACCATTGCAATGAGTGAAAAGGTAAGAAAAGATCTCTTAAAAGCAAGCAGGATGCAGGAAAAAAAAAAATTCAACATGTGCAAGATGATGTAAAGAGAAACAATATAAGACTAATAGACATCAAGGAGAAAGTAGGAGTCAATACAAATGATATAAAAAAGAATATGGGCAGAAGTAATAGCAGAAAACTTCCCAAATATGAGGAAACAATCTGACATTCAAGTAACCGAAGCATATAGAATGCAACCCAATTGTTGCGTTGAATTGTTGAAAATAACATCAACCCAATTAAAACATACTCAGATATATAATAATCAATATCTTAGATATACAACACAAGAACAATATACTAAAAGCACTTAGAGAAAAGAAACAGATCACACCTTTAAATGAAAACTCATCAGAAAATTGGCAGATTTTTCTTCACAAACCATCAAGTTGAGAAGAGCATGAAGCAAAGTACTTCAGGTCCTCCAAGAAAACGAATTCTAGCCCAGAGTGCTATATCCTGAAAAAATCTATTTCAAGTATGATGGAGAAGTGAAATACTTCCATGACAAAGAACAACTAAAGAATTTCATGATGATAAAACCAGCCCTACACGGAATGCTAAAAGATATTCTTTTTTTTTTTTTTTTTTTTTTTTTTTTTGCAGAACCGGGGATTGAACTCAGGCCCTTGCGCTTGCCAAGGAAGCGCTTATTCCACTGAGCCATCTCCCCGGCCCCTAAAAGATATTCTAGAGAGGAATCAAAATGACCACAACTCCATGATTGAGAAAAGAAAGAACTCAACAAACTGGGTAAATAATTAACCATAGGACAAAAAGAGGTATACAATAGCAGGTAAATAACATGTCAACCATAAATTGAGTCCATTTACATTATAGCAATCAATGTACATGGACTCAATTCACTAATTCAAAGAAACAGATGGGCAGAGTGGACTAGAGAACAAAAATCCAACAATATCCTGTATACAAGAAACACATTTAGCTCATAAAGAAATTCATAGGCTGAAAATCAAAGGAAGGCAAACAACACTACATGCCCCAGTACCTCAGAAAAAAGCAGGATAGCAACCTTATTCTCAGAATGATCAAATGAAATAACGAAGACCTCTATATACTGCTTAGGGGGAAAAGTACAAAAGAAGTAATACTCTTAAATCTGCACTCACCAAAAATGGGAGTAACAATCTATATAAGACAAAACTTAATGGACATGAAAAATCTAATATCCAATACCACAGTCTTAACAGGAGACCTTAACACCCCCTTATCCCAAAAATATAGGTCAAGCAGATAAAAAATTAGAAAAGAAGTAGCAGAACTGAACCAGAACTTGGAACAAATGGACTTAGTGGACGCATACAGGGTGTTCCATCCACATCTGAATACACTTTTTTTTTTTTCACCTTCATATGAGACATTTCTAAAAGAGATCACATACAAGTTCATAGGTCATGCTTAACTCTATGAAAGAAAACAGAAATTATCTCATGCATATTATCTGACCATAGTGTAATGAAACTGGAAATAACTGACAAAAGATACTGGAAAAACTCCATAAATACATGAAAATTAAACAACACCCTCCTCAGAAACCAAAGAGTTACAGATGAAATTAAACGATATCTATAATTCAATGAAAATTAAAGCACAACTTACTGGAATTTATGGAATACAATGAAAGCTGTTCTTAGAAGGAAATTTATAGCTGTGAACTCACACATCAGGAAAACAGAATTTGAGCAAATAAACACTATAATGCTACACCTAAACGTCTAGAAAAAGAAGGCCAAACCAAACTCAAATCGCAAAGAAGGGAGAAAATTATGAAGATTAGAGCAGAAATTAATGCAATTGAGATGAAAAATTACAAAGAATGAATGAATCAAAAGCCTGCTCTTTGAAAGATTACATAAAACTGGTAACCTCTTAGTTAACCTCACCAATAAGAGGAATGGAAAAAACGCAATTCAAGCAATAATGAATGAAAAGGGTAAAATTTACATAGATACTGTGGAAATTCAAAAGATCATCAATAGTTATTTTGAAAATGTTTACTGTTACGGAATTGAAGACACAGATTAAATGGACAGATTCCTAGAAAGGTACAAGCTACTAAAACTGCATAAAGAAGTTATAATAACCCAATAACAGCCAATGAAATCAAACTGTGATACAGAACCTACTGACCAAAACAAGTCCAGGTCCTTATGGATTCACAGATGAATTCCACAAGAAATTTTAGAAGATTGAATCCCAATACTTCTCTAAAACTTAAGTGAAATTGAAAAGGAAACAATTCTCTCAAAATTGTTCCATGAGGCAAGCATTACACTGATAGAAAAACCAGAGAAAGACACAACTAAAAAAGAGAGCAAAGGCAAGTTTCCCTCATGAACATTGATGCGAAATTCCTCAATAAAATCCTAGCAATTAGAATATAGGAAATCATTAAGATAATTACGCATCATGAACAGATAGGACTCATCACAGGAATAAAAGGATGTTTAAACATACACAAATTTGTAACTGTAATACATCATATCAATAGAGCCAAATCCAAGAATCAAATGATCATCTCAATTGATGCCCAAAAGGCTTTTGAAAGAGTCCAACATTCATTCATATTCAAAGTTCTACACAAAATTTGAATGGACGGCCTCTACCTCAATCTGATAAGTCATCTAATACAGTCCAGCTGCTAACCTAATTGCAAATTGGGAAAACTGAAATATTTTACTCTCAGATCAGATAGAAGATAAAGATGTCCTGTATCACTACCCCTACTGAATTATGTTCAAAATAAATAGCTAGAGTCACTAGGCAAGGGAGAGAAATAAAAAGAATAAGAATAGTTAAAAAAGAAGTTAAGCTATCATTATTTGAGATGACATAATACTCTATTTGGAAGACCCAAAAAAACTCCACCAAGAAGCTATTAGAATTAATACACAAATTCAGTAGCATAGCAGGTTGCAAAATCAATACCCAAAAGTCAGTAGTACTCCTCTACACAGATAACAAACACACTGAGGGAAATTAGAGAAACAATACCTTTTACAATATCAAAATGGAAAATGAAATGCTTAGGTATTAATGTAACTAAAAAAAGGACCTATTCAATGAAAATGACAGTACTCTGAGAAAGAAATCACAGAGTATTTCATAAAATGGAAAGATATTCCCTGCTCCTGGATAGGAAGAACCAACATTGTGAAGAAGGCCATACTCCCAAAATTGTTGTACAGATTTAATCTAATTCCTATCGGAATTCCTCCAACATACCCCACAGACCTAGAAAGATCATTCTTAAAATTTATGTGGAATCAGAAAAAACATAGAATAGCAAAGGTCATCTTGGGAAACAAAGGCAAGGGCGGGGATATTACAATCTCTGATTTGAGATTACTCAACAAAGCTACAGTGATAAAATTAGTATGGCACTGGAAAAAAATATACCTGAGAATCAATGGAATACAAGATGGAGACAAAACTGTAAACACATCTTTGACAAAGGCCAAACATGCTTAATGGAAGAAAAAAAGCCTCTTTAACAAATACTGCTGGAAAAACTGGCTATCTACATGCCAGAAACTAATAAATGACCCAGGTCCATCATCACGTGTTAAACTAAAGTCAAAATGGATTAAAAATCTAAAGACCCAGTCCAGGAAAGGGCATCCAAGATGAACACACATTTGTCAGAGGAAGAAATACTAGAAGCAAAAAAATACATAAAAACATATGTTCAACACCACTAGCCATTTGTGAAATGCAAATTAAAACAATACTGAGATACCATCTCAGTCCAGAAAGAATGGCTATCATAAAGAAATCAACTAAAATCAAATGTTGGAGAGGCTGTGGGGAAAAAGATACCCTTCTCCACTGCTCATGTGATTGTGTACTGGTACAACCATTATAGAAATCAGTATGGAGACTCCTTAAAACACTAGGACTAGAAATTCCTTTCAATTCAGATATTCCCCTTCTTGGAATTTTCTCAAAAGAACAGAAAAGATCAAATCACAGTGATACATGTGTACCTATGTTTATAGCAGCACAATTTATGATATCCAAATCTTGGAAACCACCAAAATGCCCATCAGCTGAGAAACTGATGAAAAAGATGTGGTATTTTTATACAACGGAGTACTATTCAGCTATAAAGAAAAATTATCTCTAAGCCTTTGTAGGTAATTTAATGCAACTTGAAGCTATACACATATGTGAAATAAACCAGACCCACATGTGTAAATATTGTGTTTTCTCCTTTATATAAGAACCCAAAATATATCTTTATATATTTAAAGATATAACACAATTAAATGGAAAGAGAGAGCTTAAGAATTAAACAGCAAAGAGAAAGATAAGAATTTAGGAAATATGCTAGGGGCAAAACAATGCATTTATATAAACAGGATGGTTAAGGCAATGGTCCTTAGAATTTCTATCACTTTTTCTTTAAAATAGCTGTTAATGGGTAGAATTCTCACCTTTACTAACTATATATTCTAATATCTGTGAAGTAAGCAACTTCATTGAAGACAGCATTGTTTGAAATACCTGTCATATAGGTCTTCTAATTGCATACTCATTCTAATGTCATATCATTCATTGATGTACTCTGTAAAGTAAATGTAAGAGAAAAGGTAATTAAAGAGAAGCAACATGTCATAGGAAAATGTCATAGGATTGTCTTGCCAAAGTTTTATATATGATTTGATTTCTAAATTTATGTGTAAAAATGTGTAATTTTTTCTTAACATTCTATGGGGAAGTAAATTTTAAAATATCCATGGCTGTTGGAAAAGACCAGTTCCACTCATGTCTAAAGTGTTTGATATTCAGGCAGATAGTGATGTTAAGCTTAACAGCCTCTGTTACAGGGTAATAATATCATTAATCTTCTCTTCTGGATGTTTAACAACTAAAGTTTGCACATCAAAAAATTAGGGAGATAGATGGGCTAAAAAGGTAGCCAAGATTTTGGCTATTGCCCTTCAAGGTCAGTGAGTTCTCAGGACATAAAAGAGATCCTCAGCTGTGACATACTGTAAGTGGTGTCCCAACTTTCTGACCAAGGAGACTATGAGGTCAAAGAAGAAAGTGATTCATGCTATATAATGTGCCTATATGGAGTCACCTAGAGAGAAAAAAGTTTTCTCAGACTTTCACAGAGAGCAAATTGGTTCAACAAGGATTGTGACTCATTCAGATGGCTTACACTGACAAAAGATCTACAAGCTCCTCTACACTGTTCCAGAGTAAATCCTGAGGGGATTTGATGACTTTGTCAGATAGAAAAGTAAAATTTTCAGTTACATAGGTTTTGCTTTAACTTGGTGTTAACCATCCAGCAGAAAAGTGTGTAACCATGAGGTGTAAGAGTAAAGCCATATTAATATGCTGAGCTGTAAAAGGCTCAAGTCCACAACTTCTGACAGTTGCCAGATGTGCTTGTAACTCACAACTACTGTGGACTAATGGTGTATACTGGGTTATTTTGATAAATTCAAGTACCTACAGTCCTTGAACTGGCTTCAAGTATGAGTAGATCCTATAAAGTCTTCTCTAAGTACAGCTTCTTTAACTGCAATGGAACACTCATGACTGATGTAGCAAAACAAAATGGGTGAATATGTTGGGAGACCTTGAAGCTCGGAAAGTGACCATATGTGCGTGTGCTGGACTAGACCTCAGTGCCCAAAGCAAGCAAGCTACCTCACTCCTGAAACATCCTGTTAGTTTAAAGTTTGCTATTAGTCATGAGGAAACATTCTGTCACATGTTACTAACTTTACCAAAGTGTAATTAAAAGACCATTTTGCTGTGGGGGAAAAATATATATATATATATATATATATATATATATATATATATATATATATATATTGCACAAGATAGAATAAATATACAGATACCTTCTCTTAGTCTATTGAGAAGAAAGGTTTGTACTAATATTATGTAGACAAGATATCATGTTTGCATCTTGTCCTCTGAATAACTACTATGAAGACTAAAGTATGCAGCTTATTAATTTTTATAACTGTTCTACTAAACTCTTTTAAAACTGTTTCATTGTTAGTTCATCTTTTTTCTCATTAAAATGAATAAAAATAAATTTAAAATAAAAATTAAATATAAAGTGAAAGAAGTTTTTAAAATAAAAGAGAGAAACACCAATCCTGAAAAAGCTCAAAGAAGGAAAGATAAAAACAATAAAATCCAGAAAAATTAAAAAAAAAATGGTCAGAATAAATATCCCTTTATTTCTGAATGAATGCTTTCTTTCCAAGGTCTATAGCTTTGAGATTGAGGCAGTTATGATTTCTGCTTCACTTTAGAGTCCATAAATTGTTGAGGTATGTGCCCTGCACCAGAGGCCCCTCTCTCTGTCTAACCTTGATTGTAGTCACCAGCCAAGTTGAGGTATCCTCTTGCCCCTATTGGTAAGCAGGTAATATAATCTGCCTTCTGGTGTGTGCTCATGTAGGCCATGGGGATGAGGGTTTAAGTGATCTGTGAGTCCAAATGGTGACATTCAGAAAGTCTGGTTATTTCCTTCCCTCCCCAAGTGTACCCTGCATTCAGAATCAGGTCATTTGGGAAGTTCTTATCTCCGCTGATCATGCAAGATGAAACAACATGTAGATCCAGCTTGGAGTTGGTGGATGGACTCCCGGTTTTTCTTTTTTTTTTTTGAGTGGGTCACCAATCCCACACAGGTCTGCCTGCCTGCCTCTGTGGAGGGCCATTGCTAGTATAAGGCAGGCCTACCTGTTAAAATACTTGCTTGAGTCTGGGTAGGGTGACTTGGGCCTAGCTGGGCCTGCTTCTTTTCTTTGCTTCGACAGAGTTGTGCACTGGTTCTCTTCCCTTCCTTGCTCAAGGCTTCAGAGTGGTACCAAAAGACCTATTCTTTAAAAAAATAAAATAAAATAAATGTTTATTTTTCATTTTCATAGCTTCCCAATTTACCATAATAACTGGTCATCTTGGAAATGAATTCTTCAAATAAATACATTCTTTAGATTTTACTGGGTAGTCATTTCATTTTTGGTATTTCATATGTCTATTGTAATTACAAATAGAAATAACGATAACAAATAATTCAAAAATGCTTTATTAAAACAAATATATATATATATATATATATATATATATATTATTTTCTACTATTTTATTATGGAAGAATAAGTAAAGCCAGATGTGATGGTAAATACTGCACATTTTACAGATTCCTTAAACTTATTTCTAGTTTGCAGAAACAAGGCATGAAATCAACCAAGGCATGGGTACCGGGATGAACAAGTATGTTGGCCTGTCAATGATAGAAAACCCATGTGCAGTACACAACTCCCAAGCCATAGACAGCGTCACCCTCAGTCCTTCTGGCACAAAATAGGCAAGTTTTTGACAGTATGGTCTGGGTCTTGCTTCAGCCAGGAGACTGGGGTGTGCAGAAGACATCTCCCAGTGATCTCACGGCCACTATGAGTGTTCCCATTTGTCTGCTCTCACTCTGCACAGCATACTTCTTTGCCTACCTTTAACAAATGTAAACCTATCATCTTCTTCAAGCACCTTGTCCAATTCTGTGTTCAGGACACCAAGAATCTGAAAAAAGCCAATTCTTACCCTGACTAACTATATATGCTGATACCTATGAACTAAGCAACTACATTGAAGATAGCAATGTGTAATACCAGGATCATGATTTGAATGCCTGTTATTCTGGTCTTCTAAATTCGTAGTGTTTGTCATGTCATACCAATTACTGCCATACTGTCTCTCAAGTAAATTTTTGTTGAAACAAAGGGTAATAAATAAATATATGCTTCAATGCAAAAATTTTATGTGATATTTAGGTCTACTTGATTCTTAGGAATGATTTTTCAAATTTTCTTAAACCAAGTATGTATTATTGCATAAATTCATCATATTTATTTTCTGTTTTATTAAAAGAGAAGTTTAAGAAATGGCTCATAATTTTTCCTTATTAAAGTATTCCAGAAAACAATAATTTTTGCCTTTCATATATAGCTACATTTTATTTGAAAACTCTTGTAGAGAAGAGAGTTCTCTGTTTTGGAGAACATAGAACAATACTGAGCAGTTAACTTATTTCTCTGGGTAGCCATCGATTCCTTTTTCATGTTAAGGACAGTGAAATCATATAAATATGTTTAGTACTTAAACATAGTTTACAGTCTAGAGTACCTCTGAGTTATTTTTGTAATACTTTAAATCCATACATATTGATCTTTTTGTGATCAGAAAATATTCCAATATTGTAGTGGGTTAGGTACAAAAAATCATTTTGTTTTCCTCAATCACAGATTAAGTTTTGAAAATAGGTACTTGAAATTTATTGATGTAAATGCTTATTTTCCTTTGAGTTAAAGAGGACAAAATTTTGAAACACTGAGTGATTTTCTTCCTAGTTACTCATACAAATTTAATGCTTCTTCAGAGTGAGTAGAGTTTTACTTGCTATGCAACATTACAAATGACAAATTCCTTTACATTTCTCCCATTTAAAAACTAGATTCATGCCACTATGCTTTATAACAAGGCAAATATATCCTGGCTGCTTTGTACAACCTAATATTGGGAAATATTTCTGGATCCAATGTATCTGGGTCCATTACTTAAAGAACGAGCACTGTGTGGCACTTAAAATAAATTACTTACTACATTTCCTTTGAAAGTTCAGTTACTATATTGCAAGAAGTACAAACAATCATGAAAATAATCTCAGGTGTTTGGCAGACAAAGTGGAAGGCCTACTACACAATAATGAGCACCAATTGCCACCATATGTGTCATTTGGCTTCAATACCCATCTCTGAAAGACCTTGAGATGAGTAAAGTATTTAACCACAAGCACACGATGTACCCTGAGGGTAGGTTCTTTTAGTGAACATACAACACAATAAAATAAAATAAGTTATTTGTGTAAGGTGCTGGGACTTTGATGTGATTTGCTAACAGAGGTAGTTATCCTAAATGACTTTTTCCTACTTTAAACTGTTTCAGTTAGAATCTGAAATATGCTGCCAAATCATCAAATATATCACAGTAATATATGATATGGAAAGAGTTTTTATTTTCCTACTTAATTTAATTCTGCCAGGTCCTGGGACAATATTCATGCCATGCATCAATTTTCCATGTATGAGTAATTTGTTTCTACCATTTCATTCAGGAAAATACCCAGTCAAACGATATTTTCTCAGACTTACCTTTAGTATTAACAGCATGTTTTCCCAGGAGATTCCCACATGGTTCATTAGAGACAGTGGTGTGCAAGAGAATACTAGAGCAGAGATACTGGATAATGCACTTATTCTGAAACAGAGGAGACAAACATAACCAATTATAGAAAAACAATCTGAAGAAAAAGTTCACTAGATCAAATCAGATGCTAGTGTTGTTGAGAAAGGGAAGTAGGGATGCAGCTGGTCTACAGCTCATCCTGAAAACTGTATCCAGCAACTGTACCATCTGGTGTTTTTCTAACACTGTCTAAGGAAAGACAGTGCCACAGATGCCAGACTCCTGGGATTGGCTTTATAAATTCTCTCACCTCCTACGGGGAAAAGGAAAGCCATCACTGCACATAAATCTAGATAGGGCCTCAGGCAAGCTGTGGATTGAACCTGGTGAAACACGGAGAGAAAAGTGAAAGCCCAGACATTAAAACAGATGATTCTCAATTCCTATTCTTCCAAATAAATACTAGGAAGATCTGTGTCCCTGATAAATCCTGCCTACAGTCCAACATTCAGTGTTGGCAAGCAAAATGCCCCCACCCTAAGAAGAGAGCAAGTGAACGCCATGAGCCACAGGTAATGAAGAACTCATTGGTGGGGAGTTGAGGACTGTACTTCAGGAGAGGTTGTGAGCACAGTTAGATAGAGAGGAGACAGACAAAAAGAGTTGAGCTTCTTTTGTTATTTCAGACAACAGGGAGATCTGCGAAAATGTAATGTTCTGCCTGCCACCCACTATACAGTCCTACGAATGTAAGTACTGTTGAATTGTACTGAATCCATAGATGCAATAGAATCTGCTGATAGAGAGCAATAGACTCCATCCTGGAAAATATAAGAGAGAAAGTTGCTAATGATAACACCAAAAGAAAAACTCATAACGAGCTACCACTACTCTGAGTACAAAAACAAACAAGGACCCAACAAACAAACAAAAGAAAACAAAAAAAAAAAAAAAAAATACAACACTCTGATGTTTTAATGACCATAGAAGGAAAAATCCTCAACAAGATCTTGGCAAACAGAATGGAACAAAACACCAAAAATATTACACATCATGACTCAGTAAACTTCATGTCAGAGCTTCAAGAATGGTTTACCGTGTAAATCAATAAATGTAATACATCATATAAACTGAAGGC
>PVKA01044550.1:0-16106 GCA_004027165.1 Ctenomys sociabilis | reverse complement strand
AAAAAAAAAAAAAAAAAAAAAAAAAAAAAAAAAAAAAAAAAAAAAAAAAAAAAAAAAAAACAGCAGAAAGACAAGAAGTAATTCCAGAAAATAAAAAAGAAATATCTGAATACATAGTATCTGAAATAAAGAATCAGTTCCAGAAACATTGGGTGGAAAAACAATGCTCACACAGAAGAAGTGCAGAGAGCACTATTCCAGCAGAAAAGTATGAATTAACAGCATCTGAAGCAAAGGCACAACAGCAGAAAGGTCTTTAGGAACTCAAAGCAGAAATAATTTTTGAAATCAAAAAAGATTTCTTTGAGAAAAAAAGAATTCTTTGAAATCACAACATCTGAAATTCAGAAAAAAGTCCTGAAATGAACAGAGGAAACCCAACCTGGAAGAAACACCGCAGAAAAAGAATTAATCACTACTTCTAAAGAAGACATGGATAAAAAAAAAATTACAGGAGATCATAAATATGATGGATTCTTCGAATGAGCAATACAGAAAAGAAATAGAATGCATGAAACAGAGTCAAAGAGATAAAGAAGAACTACAGAGTCAAAGAGATAAAGAAGAACTAAAAATATCAATTATGGGTCTACAAAACGATTTGAGTAAAAGCAAAGACAGAATTTCATATCTTGAAGATACCAGTGCAGCTAGTAAAAAGATGAGAAAGGATCTCTTAAAAACAACGAGAATGCAGGAAAAAACAACCCATCACCTGCAAGATGACACCATCATGAACAATGTGAGAATAATTGCTATCAACGAGAATGAAGGAGTCAATATAAATGAGATAAAAAGAATTTGGGAAGAAGCAATCACAGAAAACTTCCCAAATTTGAGGAAACAATCCAACATTCAGGTCATCCAAGCATACTGAATACCAAATAACTTCAACCCAAAAAAACCAGACTGAAACATATAATAGTCAAAATCGCAGAAATCTAACCCAAAAATAATATACTGAAACCTGCTAGAGAGAAGAAGCAGATCATATACAAAGGAAAATCCATTAGAATTACAGCCAATTTCTCTGCACAAACAATGAAGGCAAGGAGAGCATGGAGCAGAGTTCTTCAGGTCCTACATGAAAACAAATTCCAGCCCAGATATTATACCCTGAAAAACTCTCTTTCAATTTTGATGGAGAAGTGAAACACTTCCACGACAAAGAACAACTAAAGAATTTCATGATGACAAAGCCATCCCTTCACAGCCTGCTGAAAGATGTTCTAGAAAGAGACCACAATGACCAGAACTCCACGAATGAGAATGGAAGGAACCCACTAAACAGGATAGTCAGTTAAACACAGCTTACAAAGGAGTAAACACCAGGTAAATATCATGACAAACATAAGGCAGCACATTTCAATTTTAACCATAAATGTAAACGGACTCAATTCTTCAATTAAGAGAAATAGACTGGCACAGTGGATTAGGAAACAAAATCCAACAATATGCTGTATAGAAGAAACACACTTAACACAAAAGGATATTCATAGGCTCAAAGTCAAAGGATGGAAAACAATACTACATGCCTCAGCACCTTAGAAAAAAGCAGGAGTAGCAATTTTGTTCTCAGACAGTCTCAACTTCAAACCAGGAATGATCAAACGACACAAACAAGGCCACTATATATTGGTCAGTGGAAAAATTCAAGAGCAAGAAGTAACACTCATAAATATCTATGCACCAAACACAGGAGCACCCAACTATGTAAGACAAATCTTAAGGGACATGAAAAACTTAATGTCTAAGAACACAATCTTAACACACCCTTATCTCAAAAAGATAGGTCAACCAGACAAAAAATTAGCAAGGAAGCAGCAGAACTGAACCAGAGCTTGGAACAAATGGACCTGGTGGACGTATCCAGAGTGTACCACGCAACCACAGATGAATACACATTTTTTTCATCTGCACACATGTCATTTTTCAAAATACACCACATACTGGTCCAGTGCTCATACATAAGTTTATGCAAGAAAATAGAAATTATCCCATGAAAATATGATGTGACAACAGTGCAATGAAACTGGAAATAAATGACTAAACAAACCATAAATATCTGCTAAATTCATGGAAACCAAACAACACCCTACTGACTAATCAATGGGTCACAGAAGAAATTAAAAAAGAAATTCAACACTATCTACAATTCAATGAAAATTCAAGCACAACTTACTGGAATTTATGGGACACAATGAAAGTAGTTCTTAGAGGGAAAAATCAAAGCTATGACCTCACATATTAGGAAAACAAAAGGGGAACAAATTGGCACCATAATGTTGCACCTCCGACAACTACAAAAAGAAGAGCAAATGAAACCCAGAGCATAAAGACAGGAAGAAATCATAAAGATTAGAGCAGAAGTTAATTGAGATGAAGAAAACAGTTCAAAGAATCCACCAATCAAAAAGTTCATTCTTTGAAAAACTAAATAAAGTTGATAAGACTGTAGCCAACCTCAACAAAATAGAGCTGAGCATCAATGGAATAGATTAGAAAGTGCAGAAGCATCTATGAACACACTCAGCCATCTGATCTTCTACAAGGGGGCCAATTATAGTTACTGGGAGAAAGATAGCCTCTTTAACAAATGGTGCTGGAAAGCATGGCTTTCTACATGCCGAAAACTAAAGCTGACCCAGCTCTATCACCATGCACTAAGTTAAAGTCAAAATGGATTAAAGATCTAAGCATTAAAAGAGAAACACTCAATCACCTGGAAGAGAAAGTAGGAGGAACTCTTGAAGACATAGCAGTAGTTAAAGAGTTCATGAACAAACATATATTCTCATGGAAAGCACTTGAATGAATCAACAATTGTGGTTAACTCTTCTTGAGGAGCTTCTGCATGTCAAAAGAAATTGTGAACACAGTGTAAAGGCATCCCACAAATTTTGAAAAAAAAATCCTAACTAATAAGCAATCAGACAGAGGTCTACTGTTTAGAATAATAAAGAACAAAGATAAAACTGGGCCCTCAAATTTAAAGACCCAATTCAGAAATGGGCATCTGAGATAAATACATACTTCTCAGAGGACGAAATTTAAGAATCAAATAGATATATGAAAGAATGCTCCATATCGCTAGCCATCCATGAAATGCAAATAAAAACAACACTGAGATACCATCTCACTCCAAAAAGAATGGCTATCATAAGGAAATCAACCAACAACAGATATTGGAGAGGTTGTGGGGAAAGGGGAACACTTCTCCACTGCTGGTGGGAATGTAGACTGGTACAACCATTGTGGAGGTCAGTATGGAGACTCCTCAAAAGAGTAGGACTAGAAATCCCATTCAAGCCGGCTATCCCCCTACTGGGAATTTTCCCAAAGGATCTGAAAACATTGTATCATAGTGATATATGTGTATCTATGTTTATAGCAGTACAATTTGTGATAGCATAACCCTGCAAACAACCAAGATGTCCATCACATGAGGAATGGTTGGAAAAGATGTGGTATTTCTATATAATGGAGTATTACTCAGCTATTAAGAATGATAAGCTTGAAGTATTTATATTGAAGTGGATGCCAGTTGAACATATAATCATAAGTGAAATAAATCAGACACACATGTGTAAATATCATATAGTCTCCCAAGTATAAGAAGCAAGAAGAAGAAATACAAATGGAAATGTACAACAACAACTAAAAACAATTGAGTCAGGTAAGGCAAAGTGAATGCCATATGCTGCAGGATACTAATCAGATTTTCTTCTGGATGGTTAACAATCTAAGTTCACAGATCAAAATTGGAGAAATAGAAGAGCCACAAGGCCAGCCAACATTATGGCCCTAAACTTTCAAGGTCAGCGAAGACTCAGGACATAGGAGAACCTGCAGTGCAACATCATGAAACTCAGTTGAGCTCCAAATTTTCTGAACAAGGATATTATGGAGCCACAGAGCAAAGAGACTGAAGTTCTATAGTGTGCCTGTGGAGAGTCACATGGAGAGAAATCTTTCTCTCAGGGTCTCACAGAGAGCAAACTTGTCAAGCATTGGCCGTGAGTCATTCACATGGATGACACAGACAAAGGATCTACAGAATAAGGTACAAGACTACAAGATAAACCCTGAGGGGACTTTTCTGAACTCATAAGAAACAAAAAATACATGTGTTGGTATATAGGTCTTTCTCTATCTAGGCCTTAACCATCCAGCAGGAAAGTATAAAAATGATGTATGCATCATTCACCTCGTGGTGATGATGACCTCACCACGAGGTCATAATAATAAGTTGAGCTGTTAATGGCTATGTTGGACAACTTGTTCAGATAACTCACTGTTGTTGGGGGATGCTGAGCTGTGTTGGATTGTGTTGTTGATTCATACACCTAAGTTAGTTGAATGACAATTGAGTGCCCCTCTTTGATAGGTGTAGGGAAAGGAAGGGGTATAGAAAGGAAGAATCATGATGTGTGTGTATAGACAGTACAGTTGGGATAGATAACGCTGTGCTTCTACATAATTCTGTGAGAGGCAAGATTTGCACTAATGGTGGTTGAACAGGATATTATGTCGTCTTCTAGTACTATGGACAACCACTAGGAAAATAACAAGGTAGAAATTATTAATTATTGAATCTTTGATGTACTTCAGGTTTGAAAAATAAGATATGCAAACAGCTACACTCTCTTAATTTACTGATAAGAGACATACGCTATAATAATGTCTGTAAGTATAATATCATGTATGCACCTTCTATGATACCAAAATATTATGAAAACAGTTTGCAATGTATTAATTTATCAAATCCATCTTGTCAAGGTATCTTAAAACTGTCTCATTGATATTTGTACTTCGATAAAATAAAAATAAAAATAAAAAGTTTCAGACAATAAAAAAAAATTGTCTCTTCCTCAAAAAGCTTCTTCAACTGGGGTGGTCAAGAGCAGATGGATAAACTCTCCTGTGAATTTGTTCAGTTTTCACATTGGTTGCTTATATTTTAATTCTTTTTTTTTTCCATAATGGGAGATTGATCTCAGGTCCCTGTGCTTGCCAGGCAAGCGCTTATTCCACTGAGCCATCTCCCTAGGCCCTATACTTTAATTCTTGCATTAGTTGAATTTTTGGAGGAATTCACAAGGATTTTAGCAATTTCCGAGTATTTAATAAAATGGCTGTCTTTTTTAGAATAGAGCTTTGCATGCATCTTTCTTTTAAATCATATAAAGGTAGAAATGAGTGCTTGTATATTAAAATTCAAATAGCATGTTTGTCTGACTCATGTTAAAACATCAAGAATGAAAATAATCACTCTTGCGCTGTTCTGTTGCTTCTATTTTATCTCTTGTCCTTGCTTTATTCACATGACCTCCATTGGAATGTTTTTCGTTCTAGCTAGCTTTCTTAACTCATGATCTATAGGGCTGCAGTCTCTGCAAACTTCTTTGCCTAGAGATCTGGCTTTTACTATCTTCTTTCAGGAAACTGGAGAAAGATGAACCAGTTCTGAAATGTCTCCTCTAATTTTTCCATTTAAATTAAATATTAAAAGTATATTAATGGGGGCCAGGGAGATGTCTCAGTGGAATAAGCAGTTCCCTGGCAAGTTCAAAGGCCTGAGTTCAATCCCCAGTTAAACAAAAAAAAGGTTTATTAACATAACATAAAATTACTACAAGGACTTCACTACCTAAGAAAGGTACTGCAGTCCTTGTACTGCTGTTAGAATTTGTGAGATAAAATGCAACTTTACATCTTGGGCCAGTGTTTCTTTTAGTTAAAGATATTGCATCAAGTGTTCATTGACTTTTCTTTACTGCAATATTACCACGCTGTACTAACATATCATACTTATTGATCTAATATAACCAAAATAATTAAAAATATTGAAAACCATAAAACTAAAAAAGATTCAGTATTAATAGTGCATATTCAATATGGTAGATACCTAAGGGTGGTTTATGACAGCACACAGCTATACTCAGAATGAATTCAACTCTGAAATATGGGCAGTTTCTTTTTCTTTTAGTTTGTCAAGAATATAATACTCAGTGCACTGTAATTAACTGAATATGCCTACACTTGTCTCTCAAGAACTGTTGATTTTCACTAAGGCAAAAAATAATTTTCCAAACTAGACCTTTTCTTTTACTGATATTGTTTAGTAGCTGTGTAGTCTTAGGAAAAATAGTTCTACCTGGGTGTCATTCTGCCACAGATGAATTTTGAAACAGACATTACATTGACAACAACTGAATCATAAGGTGATCATGTGAATTATCTTAAGTATGCTTATATTAGATTTTAAAGCTATTAAAACCATCCATATTTAAAATTATTATATAAACTCACTTCTTCAAGCACATGAACACATAACTGCCTCAGTTTCCCTAGACTATGTCAATCAAATCACAATTGACTATGTCAATCCTCCTCACACCAGGAGGAGCTATTTCTAGGTGAATTTCCTATACACGAGGAGTGAAATCACACAAAAG
The DNA here is from genome assembly GCA_004027165.1 of Ctenomys sociabilis. Lineage (NCBI taxonomy): Eukaryota > Metazoa > Chordata > Mammalia > Rodentia > Ctenomyidae > Ctenomys > Ctenomys sociabilis. Next base: position 9,648 of record PVKA01044550.1, on the reverse strand, counting down.
CCTTTGTGTATAGGATAGGAAGATGAACTTGAAACTCATCTTCTTGTACTCATTTCATCTGAATGCAGCAAATATCCTGTCTCATATAAGTAGGCAGTCATTCTAACATGTGAGCATTAACTACTGCACATATGTCTCCAATCTATGTCTTTACATTGTCTGTAAAACCTTTTTTTAGTCATATTAATTAACTATCAGTCAAAATGACTTTCTTGGTACAGTGACTAAGATGCATTGACTTTTTTTGCCATAAGTGCAGCAATCACTAGGGTGAAAAGAAAACTTCTTACTGAAGCTGTTTATACCTTTCCTCACGGGCAATCAACAGTGTTCAAGTGAATTCTATGTGCAGTAGCTGCCAAATTTATACAAGACCATATCCATTATGACTGTGTTCAGTAGTGTTCCGTCAGATAATCTAGGAAGACAGGATTAACAGTTTCCTTTACTGTTTATAATGTGTACAAAAAGAGATGAGAGACAGGACAGAAAAGATGAGAGGGAAGGAACAGAAAGCAGAAAGGAAGAAAAAAATCCTGGAAATATATATATTGTCAAGTCCATAAGCTCCCAAGAAGATGTCTTTCTCCTTTTACATGTATTTTAGACAATACTACTTTCATATTTAAAAATTCCAGGTAGAGATAAATTGACTAAAAATTAATTCCTTTACCAAGTATTAGCTATATGGAAATTCCACCTCATCTAAAATTGTGACCACAAAGTACTAAACATCTGAAAATTTTATAAGTTGTTCATTCCAATGCATCTTCTCTTGGAGAAAAGTACTTGTACACCTGGATAAAGTATCTAATCATAAGAGACAGATACTGTCAATAAATATAAATATATACTTATATACATATTTATAAACACATGCCTTAACAATAGGAAATATAATTTATATTTTATGTTAATTTTATTAAGAAAGAGGTGGCAATGAGACAGTTTCAAAACAGGAAAAACAGGAAACTGTTTTGAAACTATTAGTAGGATAGTCACAATAATTAATATATAGCATATTTGTTGTCTTTGTAGTAGTTATTCATAGTACAAGATGCAGATATATCTTGCCTAAACACGATTAGTTGAAAACTTTCTTTTCACTAAACTAAGAGAAAGTAGCTGTATATCTATGCTAACATTTTTATGCACACACATACACACACACAAATATATATGTATATATATATATATACACACAAATATATATATATATACACACACATATATACATATATATGTAAATACATATTTTTTTACTGAAAAATGGTCCTTCAATTATAACCCGCTTTTTTCTTTACTTTTGTCAGAGGTGGTATCTCATTGCCATTCAAATATAGTAGGTTCACGAATTCACCAGACTAATCCAATATAGTCACATAATCTATAGTACTAATGGGTTATTCGAATGACTTGCAATGTCAGAAGCTCACCATATTAATATGACTTTACTATTTATACTTCACTTTTGTGCTTATTTGATGGATGGTTAAGACCAAGATAAAGCAAGATAGATGGACATAACAAGACATGTAACTTTTATATATGAGAAGATCAGTCAAATACCCTCAGGATTTACCCTGAAGTGCAATTTTGAGATCCTTTTTAGTATTAACCATGTAGATGAGTCATGGCCATTGCTTGACCAATTTGCTCTCTGTGAAAGCCTGAGAGAATGTTTTCCCTCCATGTGACTCTCTTTAGGCATATTATACATCGTCGATCATTTTGATCTGTGGCCCCATGATCAGAAAATGTGGGATGCTACTGAGTTACAGGATGTTACAGCGCAGGTTCTCTTATGTTCTGAGAACTATCTTACTTTGAATAGCTAGGGCCAAAATGTTGGCTATCCTTGTAGCCCTTCTATATCTCTAAGTTTGGTCAGCAAACTTAAGTTGTTAACCCTCCAGAAGAAAAGATTAATGATATTAATGCCCTATAACATAGGCAGTTAAGCTTAACCTCACTATATGTCTGAATATCAAATACCTTAGACACAACATGGAACAGGTATTTTCCATCAAGTATTGATACATTAAATTTTAAATCCCTACAGAATGTGAATTAAACAATATTTTTAAAAATATGAATAAAAATTACATATTTTTACACAGAGATTTAGAAATCTAACCATATACAGTGTTGTACCAGGACAGTCCTATGATATTTTTTTCTTGTCACTTGTTTTCATTGATTACTCTTTTTTTCAAGAAACATTTACTTGAGATACAGTATAGCAATAATTGATATGACATTAGAAACATCACGTATTTAGAAGATCAGAATGACATTCATTCCAATCATAGAACTGTATTAGACATTACTTTCTACTGGGCAGTTTCTTAGTTCACAGGTATCAACATATATATTAGTCATGTTGAGAATCTTACCAATTAACTGCTAATTTCAAAAACATGATGGATATTTTCAGGATCATTGCCTTAACCATCTTGTGCGTATAAATGTATGGTTTTGCTCTTGTCATGTTTCCTAGCTTTTCTCCTTACCCTCTGGTCATTATTTAATTCTTAGGTTCTGGCTTTCCTTTTAAATCTGTTATAACTGTCTAATTCTATTTATTCCCTTGAGTATTTACACTAGGATATTAGATGATATTTACACATGTGCATCTCGTTTATTTCACATATGAGTATAACTTCTTCTTCTTGTTTTTGTTTTTGGTGGACCAAGGTATTTAACTCAAACCCTTGCACTTGCCAGGGAAGCACTTATTCCACTGAATCATCTCTCATCCAGCATTGAGTATATCTTCAAGTGGCATCCACTTAAATATGAAGGCTTCAAGTTTATCAGACTTTATGACTGACTAATACTCCTTTGTATAAAAATACATCAATTTTCATCCATTCCTCAGTTGGCAGGCATCTTCATTGTTTCTAACACTTGACTATCATAAATTGTGCTGCTATAAACATGGGTGCATATATATCACTATGATAGGAGGTTTTCAGTTCTTATTGGAATATTCCCACTAGGGAGATAACTGGATTGAATGGGATTTCTACTCGTAGTTTTTTTAAGGAGTCTCCACACTGATTTCCCTGAGTTGTACCAGTCTACATTGTCATCAGCAGTAGAGAAGTCTTCCTTTTTCCACAGAGCCTCTCCAACATTTTTTGTTGGCAGCTTTCTTTATGATAGCCATTGTTTCTGGGATGACATGGTATCTCAGTGTTTTTTAATTTTCATTTCATGATGGCTAGTGATGTGCAGCATTTTTCCATATATTTATTCACATCCATGATTTCATCCTCTGAGAAGTGTCTGTTTATTTCAGAGGCTCATTTCTGTATAGGTTCTTTAAATTTTGGAGCCTTAATGTTTTTTAGTTCTTTATAAATTCTAGAGAACAAACCATTTTCTGAGTGCTTAGTACTAAAAAGTTTTTCCAAGGTTGTGGGCTGTCCTTTCACTTTGTTCGTAATTTTTTTTTTTTGATGTGCAAAAACTTCTCAATAAGTGGCAATCTACTTGTTAATTCTTTCAATTATTACACATATGGTTTGATTTTTGTTCATGAACTGTCTGCCTACCTGTATATCTTCAAGAGTTCCTCCTTCTTTCTTTTACAGGAGATTTAGTATTTGTGTTTTGATGTTTACAGCTTTAGTTCATTTTGACTTTAGCTCAGTGCATCGTGATAGACCTGGTTCAAGTTGTACTTTTCAGCATGTAGAGAGCCAGTTTATGCAGCACCATTTCTCAGAGGCTATCTTTGTTTCAAGGAAGCATGATTTGACCCTTTGTCAATGATAAGGTGGTCCAGCATTTTTGTACAGGCTTCAAATTCTTCTGATCTATTCTTTAGATCCTCAGTTCTGTTTTTTGGCCAATACCATGCTGATTTTATCATCGTAGTTTTATAGTATAATTTCAAGTCAGGGATTATTATGCCTCCTGCCTTGTCTTTGTTGTCCATGATGGCCTTTTCTATTTTAGGTCTTTTATAGTTTCAAATAAATTTTAAGAACAATTTCTCTAGATCTGTTAGGTATGTTGGTCATATTTTGATAGGGATTGCATTAAATCTGTGCAGCAATCTAGGGGGGAATGGCCATCTTCACAGTGTTGATTCTTCCTGTCCAGGAGCAGGGAATATCTTTCCATTTTCTGAAATCCTCTATGATCTCTTTTTTCAGAGTACTGTAATTTTCATCTTTGTCTTTAGTTAGATTGATTCCTAAATATTTCATTTTACACTGTGCTATTGTGAAAGCTATTATTTCTCTAATTTCACTCTCAGTGTGTTTGTTATCTGTATAGAGGAATGCTATTGACTTTTGGGTATTGATTTTGTATTGTTCTGTGTTACTGAATTTGTGTATTAATTCTAGTAGCTTCTTTGTGAAGCTTTTTGTTCTTCTGAGTAAAGTATCATATCATCTTCAAATAATGATAATTTAACTTCTTCTTTGCCTATTCTTATTCCTTTTATTTCTCTCTCTTGTCTAATGGCTCTAGCTAATGATTCCAGGACTATATTGAATAGGAGGGATGATAGTGGACATTCTTGTCTTGTACTAGATCTGAGACTAAAATATTTCACTTTTTCATCATTTATAATTTTGGTGGCTGTTGTGTTGTCATGGATGGCTTTTATGAGATTGATGTAGAGTCCATCTATTCCAGTTTTCTGTAGGACTCTGAACTTGAATGAGTGTTGTACTTTGTTAAAAGCATTTTCTACATCAATTGATATGATGATGTGGTTTTTGGATTTCACTCTATTGATATAGTGTATTACATTTATGGATTTGTGTATATTGAATTATCCTTGCATCCCTGGAATGAATCCTACCTGGTCTTGGTGTATAATCTTCTTAATGATTTGCTGTATTCTCTTTGCTCAGACTTCATTGACAATTTTTGCATCTATGTTCATGAGGGAGATAGGCCTGTAGTTCTCCTTTTTGGTTGTGTCTCTCCCTGATGCTGGTATCAGTATAATGCTGCCTCTAGGAATAATTTTCAGTTGTATTGAAGAATTTGAGGAGTACTGGGATAATATCTTCTATAAATTTTTTGTAGAATTGAATTGTGAATTCATCAGGATCTGAAATTTTCATTGTCATTACATTACATGTCATATTGCATTTTTTTATTGGGTTACTGAGAGTTCTTGAACCTTCTTGTTTCAGTTTTGGTAATTTGTACCTTTCTAGGAATCCGTCCCCTTCTATTCTGTGGGAGTAAAGATTCTTTAAGTAGCTATTGATGATGTTCTGAATTTCCACTGGGTGTATGGTAATTACACACTATTAGTTCCTTATTGCTGGTATGTGGTTTTTGCTTTCTTTTATGAGGTTAGCTAGGGGCTTATTAATTTTATTTAATCTTTAAAGAATTATCTTTTTGCTTTCTTAATTCTTTGAATTGGGGGCTGAGGAGATGACTCAGTAGAATAAGTGCTTCCTTGACAAGTGCAAGGGCCTGATCAGACTCCAGTTCTATAAAAATAAATAGTGGCCTTTTTTTATTTCCTTTGATCATTTTGATCAAGGCAATGTTGTCTGAGAACAGAATTGCAACCCTTGCTTTTCTCTGAGGGGCTGGGGCATGTAGTATTTTTTGTCATCCTTTGACTTTTTTACCTATGAATTTCTTCATGAGTTGTATGTTTCTTGTATACATCCTATTGTTGGATTTTTTTTTTTTCCTAATCCACGTGCCGGTCTATTTCTTTCAATTGGTAAGTCAATAATTGTTATTGACTTACCATTAACATGTTATTTATCTGATGATGTTTACTTCTTTTTGTCCTGTTTTAATTGTCTGCAGTATTAAAGTGTTCCTTCTCTTGTTTGTGGATTTCAGATCATTTTGTACCCTCTCTAGAACATTTTTTAGTAGTCTGTGTAGGGATGGCTTTGTTATCATGAAGTTCTTTAATTGTTCTTTCTCATGGAAGTATTTCACTTTTCCATCAAACTTGAAAGAGAGTTTTGCTGGGTATAGTAGTCTGGATTGGAATTTGTTTTCATAGAGGACTTGAAGTACTCTGCTCCATGCTCCTCCTTCTTGTCCTCTTCTTTCTCCTGCTCCACCTCCTTGGAAACTGAAATTGAACTCACGCCCTTGCACTTGCTAGGGACACACTTATTGTACTGAACTGTCTCCCAGTCCCCTCTGTGCTCTTCTGGTTTGTGAATAGAAGGCTGCTATTATTTTGATGGGTTTCCCTTTAAGTGTGACCTGCTTCTTTTCTCTAGCACCTTTCAGTAGATTTCTATTATCCTGGATTTCTGGGATCTGGACTATTACATGTTTTGGTGTGTTTTTAATTGGGTTAGAGTATGCTTTGGTTAACTGAATGTCAGTTTGTTTCCCCATATTTGGGAAGTTTTCTGCTATTACCTCTGCGAATATTCTTTGTATATCATTTGTATTGACTCCATCTTTCTTATTCATGCCTATTAGTCTCATGTTCATCGTGTTGCATGTGATGAATCATTTTTTCTGCATCCTAGTTATTTTAAAGAGATATTTTCTTAGTCTTTCTCTAGCTGGAATGGTATCTTGAAGATTTTGAAGTCTATCTTCATTTTCACTCAAATAGTTTTGCAGCTTGTGATTGAGAATTTATGTTTCTGTATATCTCTTTGACTCTGCTTCATGTAATATATCTCTTTCCCATATTGTTTGTTCAAGGATTCCATCTTTTTCTAATCTCCTATATTTTTTTATCACTGTGTTCTTGATAAGCAATTATAATTTTATTATAGTTATCCTTTCTTTCTTTACTTCATATTATTTCTTATCCGATTTTCTCTATACATTTCTGCAGTTTCCTTAAGTCAGACGCTATTAATTTAGACATTTCAGCTGTGTGATTTCCAATTTTTTTTGTGCTAGTGTCTCCTGTCTTTTTTCTCCTTGTGCTTGGGGCCTGAGATTGCATTTTGCTTCTTTTCTTTGTCATTTTGTATAGCATAGTCCTCTGAACTTTGGTGTAGAACTTTAGTGCAGTTTTAGCCTCAGCACCTACTGAAATTCTAACTCAAGAGATATTATCTTTTCAAGGCAGTTATAGCTCTGTATTTACAGAGTTACTATTAGGAAATTAATAATGGGTAGTGATACTTAGTAATTGACAAGCTTTTATAACTAATGGGTTCATATTATATACAGTAGGAGCAATCATTATGTCTGTATAGCTAAACAGGTATTACATTGGGAATTGATATTTAAGTTAGTGCTACTAAGTTCTGTCTGGTCACCTCCCCTGTTCCTAGGATCTTCCAGGCAGATTGGTTCATCCTGATTATCGTTTTCTCTCTCTCTCCATCAGGAGATAAAGAGAGGATGCTCTTATAGATCTGGGCCTAGTCAAGTGTTTCAGCTTACTGGGTGCAGATCTATGAAGTTTGAATTCATCCAGTTGTGCCTTGCTTGGCTCTGGCTGCTGTGTTCAGCTTCGTCCTTCTGCATCCCATGGGAGTGAACCTTCTGTGACCCTTTGTGGAGATGCTCCACTCCTGAATTACCTTGGTGCTTCTGGACCCTAACCTCTGCTGAGTTTCACACCAAGCCTGTATGCCAGACCTGGGCTGGGTCTTAAGGAGTCCAGAAAGCAGAACACAATGACTCACTCACAAGTGGGCCTGGTCTGGGTCTGTAGAGGTCCAAAAGGCAAAGGGGAGCAAGGGAGTTTTACCACACATGAGCAGGGCACGGGCTTGGGCTGAGTGTGGAGAAATCCCAAGAGCGCAGTAGAATTTCTTACTCATATGCTTGGCCTGGGCTCATTCTGGAAGGATTCATAGTGGTCCAGAGAGCATATCTAGAGGACTTACATGCCTGTCTTTGGCTGAGTCTGGAGGGTTCCAGCAGGTGCAGAGAAGCGAAGAATCTCCCCCACACACTCGCTAGGCCTGGGCTTGGGCTGGGCTTTTCACTCAATAATTTGTGATGTTATTTCTTTTGTAATAGAGATTTTGTTCAGAAATTTCTTACTTAGGCCTCTGACTTTAAGAAATTCATCTTTATCTTCTAGTAGGTTATGTGTTTCTACTTTGCTATTTAGATTTTTATTATTTTTAAAGAGAACAAAAAGTGAAAAATCTTAGAAATGATGCAGAATTTCACTAAACATAATGATAAGATTTGAACAATCCTTGTTACAGTGCATAAAGTTGTTCTCTAATTAATTGTTCTGATAACCAGATAAAAGCACCCAAAATTGGTCAAAAATTACACAAAATTAAAAAGAAAAGGCAGAGATAGAAACCATTAACTTCTTTCAATAAATCAGCAGAAATCATCAGTAAAATTAAACAAAGCTATCCTATGTATATACATATATATTTTTTCTCTTTTTTTCTTCTTTCTTTCAATCTTAGTTATTCATCCCCTTTGAATGGTGTCTTTTCCTTTCATTGTATTTACTATACTTTTCAAATTTTATTTACTCTTTCATATTTTTACACTAAGTAATCAATACAGTGATTACATTTGGAAAGTTAATTTATTTCACTTGTGGTTATGGTCTCTAGTTGCATGCATTTACCTATAAAAGTCTCGTTTATTTTTTCATATCTGAGTAATACTCCACCATATAGAAATATCATATCTTTTATATCCACTCCTCAGATGATGGGCATTTGAGTCATTTCTAAAAGATTTGGCTATCACAAATTACTCTGATATAAGCATGGGTATGCATATATCACTGTGGCATGATGTTTTCATTTGTTCTGAAATAATACTCGAGTGGAAAAGCTGGATTTAATAGAACCTCTAACCCTCGTGTTTTGAGGCATATCTATGCTGATTTCCAGAGTGTGCTTGTGGAGAAGGGTTTTTTTCCACTGTAGCCCTCCAGGATTTTGTTTGATTGACTTTTCGATGAAAGCTATTAGTTCATGGTTGAAACAAAGCTTCAGTGTTGTTTTAATTTGCCTTCCTCAAATGATCAACGGTGTTGAAAATTTCTCATATATTTATTTGTCATTTGTATTTCTTCATCTGAGACATGTATATTCATCTCAGGTTCCATGTTTTGATAGGGTCTTTGAATTTTGGATGCCAGATTTTTTTTTTTTTTTAATTCTTTTATGCTCTAGATAGGAATCCTTTGTCTAAGGGACAGTCAGCCAATTTTTTCTCCCTAACTTATGGCTGTTCTTTTCTGCTTTTGGTGATTTCCTTTGATGTGAAGCTCTTCAATTTATTGAATCTTTTTATTGTTTTTTGGTCTCAGTTTCACCAGTTTTACTCTGATATTTGTAATCTGCTTGTTAGTACTGGCTTTTAATTCTGATTGTTCCTCTTTTCTAGGATTTTCAGGTACATCAGTAGTGTAAATTTTAGTAACTCTGTGTTATCTTTGTTTATTTGTGAGCATTTAAGTAACATATACACCTTTTAAAACTGCTTTCCTGGACTCCACCATCCTGCTCCATCCCAGCCACACCGCCCAGCCCCAGAGACTGGCCAGAGACCAAGGCTGACTCCAGCAGCCTCCTGGATCCCGCCCCAAGCTCTCCCAGCGAGTGGAAATTTGCACGACTCACCAGGCTTCCCAGGTCAGTGACAATGTGGTGAGTTTGAGGGAGAGCCATTGACTTTTTCCCACGCGCGCTACCCGGATGCCAGCCCCAACCCCCCAACCACCCCAACCCC
>PVKA01044549.1:0-16075 GCA_004027165.1 Ctenomys sociabilis | reverse complement strand
GAGAGAGAGAGAGAGAGAGAGAGAGAGAGAGAGAGAGAGAGAGAGAAGAGAGCACGCCAGCCTGTGCATCCTCAGTGGATGCCCTCAGGGAAAAGGAGGGAGATGCCCTTGGGAGCCAGGGCGTCCCACACTGAAGGAGAATTCCCTGTCCCCAGGAGCAGGGCAATCTCTTTTTGTTGTTCAATGCTTTTTTTTTTTTTTTAAGATGTTCACAAAGAAGCAGAATTCTGGTGCAAAAAGATCTTTAAGAAGCACAGGGGAATTGATGTACTTTGGAACTGTAATGTTTAGTGAAATAAGTCAGACTCTGAAGCTTCAGTATTACTTAAGTTGCTTGTATGTGAAAAACTCCAGGCTCAGGTGTAAAACAGGAGCAAAATAAACAATAGATAATAGGGAATGGTGAGATAGGTCTTTGTCAAACAAGGAGGTCTGCCCGTTCAGGGTGCGCGGTTGCCGGTGGTCTTTCTCACAGGAGAAGAGGCTCAAGAGCGGGAGGCAGGGAGGGGGTGAGGTGAAGGGGGCGACACGACGAACCAGGATGCGTGAGGCGGACGTGCGGCCTCCACGCACGGAAGCTGTGCGGTGAACATGGAGCGGTAAATCATCGGGAAATGCTCCTGCAGCCTCGAGGCTGAGCCCGGCCGCCCCCAGGCGCCTTCTCTGCGACCTCACCTGGGAAGCAGGAAGCTCTGGGACTCCGCGGCCACAGACGGAGGGCGAGGGTCCTGGAGCAGGACGCTGGCCTACGGAGGGCTCAGGCGTGCGCTGCAGCCTGGGGTCCTGGGTGGTGAGGGTGACAGTGTGTGCTGAGGGCTGGTGTCCTGGGCAGCAGAAGGCTGGGCGGGGCGGGGATGAAACTCTCAGGTGGGAAGGTGAATCTTAAGGAGTCCAGCGCACCGAAGCAGAAAGATGCTACCAACACAAACGGAAAAGAAGCAGGGCGCATCCCCGACGTTACTGTGGAAAGGCCGCCTCTCCACACGGCACGCATGTCTACTGATCGTCTCCCATTTTTAGGGAGAAAGGCATTAAACACGAACTGCCACATTAGCGCTTGCTTTCAGAAGTTTTGACTCAGAGCTTTGAGTTTACTTTGTGAGCTTTATTACCCTAACGTTTTTACTCTTGGTCCTTTCCCGCATTGATTCTGAAAAAGCTACACTGGAGGGAAGGCAGCAGAAGTGGTGGAGAGGGAATGCTTGAAAATTCTCTTTCCATAAAAGCATTGAGAAAATAGCCAGAGGTGCCAGAATCTACTTTTTCTAGAACCCTGTTCGGTACTCAAAGTTTGCATGAAACCCAGGAGCATTTACACAACAAGAGTAGTAAATCTCAGCAAAATCAGTGACTTCACGATGCTTCCAGTTCTTGCACGGAGGCGTCCCTGTGCAGAGCTCTGCAGAGCCTGGGAAACCAACGGTCAGTTGTGGCTTGGGCCACGGATTCCTAAAGTTCCACGTGGTAAAGTCTTGGTCTCCTTTTCCTGTTGTCGGAAAGTAGTGAAAACTTTCAGAGGTGGGACACAGTAGAATCTTGTCTGGTCATTAAAGGTTCTCCAGGAAGGGACTGGAAACCTGCTCTGTTCTTTTTCTCTCCAGCTTATTGAAGAAAGCATTCTTTTCTGTTTACTCCCTGGGAAGTGCTGCCTCACTCAGACCTCAGGGCAATGGCACCTGCAGTGTCCGGACCTTGCAACCCTTAGGGCACAATGAAATGCTTCTGTTCAAGCTGGGCTCAGGGGCACAAGCCTGTACTTTCAGTTCCTCCAACCTCTGAGGCAGGAGGATCACAAGTTCAAGGTCTGTTTGGGATGTGTAAGTGACTCTGTCTAAATAAATCAATGAAATAAAAATTAATGAAATATTTTTCTTTTTCAAGTTGATGATTTCAAACATTTGATATCACTACAGGAAGTCGACTAATGTAAGTCTGCATGTGAGCAGTCTGATTTACAACCTTACAATACCAGCAAGGCTGGGTCTCTTAGTTACTCTTCTGTCATTGCTGGAACAAATACCCGACACTCAAAATGAAGGAAGGAAAGGTTTATTTAGCTCACAGTTAAGGGAGGTTTCAGTCCACACTCAGCTGGCTCCAAGGCAGAGCGGCACAAGGCAGAGAACAACCTTTCATGGTGGAGGCAAAGAGCAAGAGCACAGGGGAGAGGTAGCAGCAGCCGAGCAGCTGACTTCTCTCCCCCCCTTACACTGTGATGCAAATCACCTGCCCAGGGCGGGCCGGCGTCCACACCCACAGCAATGAGTCACAAACTCCAGAAGCCGCGCCATGACTGCAGGAGGCTTTGGGGGGACCCCTAGACACAAACCATAACAGATGGCTCTTTTGGGGGGCTGATTTGGATCTTACATAGTGCAAAAAGCCTTTTCCCAGGGGTGTCTGCCAGAGACATTAGAAGTGAGTGTTTACAGCTGCCCAAGGCTGTGAACGCCAGGTGAGCGGAGAGCAGGTTAACTCAAAGCCTTAGAAGGAAAATGTGAAGAATGAGATGCCCATGGTCCATTCAGGCAAGAGCTGACATGTCCGTGACCATCTAGAAGCACACGCATAGTAGGACTGCAAGCATTCTGCAGGCCTTGTGTGTGCGAGACAGGCCTGGGGAAACCCAAGGTCCCTTTCTGGGTGACTGGAACTCCCCAGTGGTTTTTTGTTTCTGTGTATGCCTCGTAATTTCTTGTTGAAAATAAATCTTAACTAATCAAATGTACAATGCTGGAAACCAGATATATCTAATCCCCAAGGTGTGCTGTTGTCTGTAGCTACTTTGTGGTATGTTTGCTTAGTTGCTTTTCTGCAAAGTCTGCATTGGTGTCCTTGTGCAGCCAGCCACCAAAGCCTCTGGCCAGTGTGTGAGACATGAAAACTCGCTCAGTTCATAGAACACGCACACATTTCCTTCATTAAGTCTCCCAATCCGTGCTGACTGCTGTGAATATGTGTGGGGACACACTTTCAACTCAGCCAGGCAGGTGAAAACTCTGCCTTAGCCTTCACTTCCTGTGGCAAGAAGCCAAACACAAAATATCACATATGCTACAAATCAAATGATGTGAAGTGTCCAGCACTGGCAAATCCATGGATTAGAGAATGGATGGTTCCAGGCACTGTGGGACAGATGGATGGAGAATATGGCCAAGGGCCATGACATTTCTTGTAGGGTAATGGGCAGGGTCTGAAATTAGTGGCGATGATGGTAAACTAGACATGTTTATGAGTAAAGCAGAAGCCACTGAGTTGTTCACTGTTGAAGAGCTCACTGAGCCTCAAGTGGGCATTGTCAAGATGATACAGAACTTTCCAACTGGGCGTTGGCAGGTGGATATGGAAGACAAAGCTTTGTGCTCAGGGCTGAACTCTGGGCTCAGTCACTACTTCTTGTGCATTGGGAAAGCATCAACTATTTTAAGCCTCAGTTCTCTCATTTAGAAACAATAATGGATCCCAAGGCTCCATTGGTGCATTAGTGGAGCATGTGCTTTGCACACCCAAGGCTCTGGCTTCCGTTCCAGTGTGTGCATGCACACACAAAATTTTTTTTTCAAAAAAGTCAAAAGTGCAATCTTAAAAAAAAGGAGTGTTATCATCTGTTTGTATCTCAGCTCTCAAAGGCTACCTGGAGTGAACTAGAGCTAATCTCTGAGCTCACTAGAAGTTCACCAGCCTAAGTCTGCATTAGAAGAAACACATGGAGACTTGGGTCCAAAGACGATGGTGAAGGCTGGGGGTCTTCAAAACAGCACTTCCACCTTTCTTCTCTCTTTTCTTCATTCAGGGCCACCCCTCCCTGAGGGGGTCTTTCCCCTCAGATTTCAGGTTCCCACCCACAGGCACACCCAGATCTGTGCTCTCCCCATCTGCCAGGCAGCTCTTAGTCCATTTAAGCTGACACACCACGCTCAGGGCCTTACTGGCTTCCTGCCCCCAACCTCCACGGGCCACCCTAGCAGCGCTCCTTCCTCCTCACGCCTGGGAGGCCAGCCGCTCTCATGAGGGGTTATTAAGAAGAACAGGCTACTGATTCATTGGTAGTAATGAGGCTTACTAAGCACAAGTGTGCTGTGTTAGTGCTATGGCAAACACAAGCACTGAAACGACACCCGGGATGTGGAGGCTGATTTATTTTACTGGGGTGGGTGCTGATTGGGATCATTCCTAAAATAGCAGGCCCTGATCTCTGGTGTCTAGGGCTTCTGTGGGATAAGGAAACACAGAGGCCGCATGGCTTGCCAGTTGGGGACTGGTTCTCAACACTGTATATCACAGGGACCAGTAGCTTCTATGAAACAAAAGCAACAGGAACTGTTGCCTGGGCAGCTAACAAACTAAGCTGTAGTGGCTTGGGGGGGGGGGGATCTTCTGCTGCATTGGGCACCACAGGACACGGCCTTTTCTGGAGAGTGACAGACTGTACCCTGGGGAGCATTATTAACAGACCTTTAGCACTATGGGAATGAGCTAATGGAAGGTGGGATTAGGAGGAGGAAAATTATAAAGTGAGGCAACTGAAGGGTGAGGTATGGGAGGAGGCTTCTGAGAGAGAGGCTGGGTTGCATAGGCCCTGTGTGGGAAGGGCAGTGTTCTGGATTTTGGCCCAAGAGAAATGGATTCATCTTTCAAAAATCTGAAGCAGAAGAACAAAGTGATAAGCCCGTGTGACAGTAGTACAACCACAGAATGACGCTGGGGTCCTGTGGGCGGTCACAGCCAGGTGCTCCCACGTTTCTCTTATGCCAGAAATAGAGACTGTTCAAAAGCATCCTGGAGGGGCAGAGGTGAGTGTGGAATTGAGGTAAGCCCAGGGGAGGAATAAGAGTAGGCATTGATGGGCAGGGAGAGATTATTGATTACTGTTTCTCCGTCCCTTCTGTCTGTTTAGAAAAAATGAAATGTGAGAAAACTTGAAGAAACCAAAGACCTTTGCAGCTTAGCATCCTGTGGAGGGGCCAGACCACAAGCGCCACAGGCCTTGGCCACCTCGGACCCACAGGCTGACCTTGGCCATGGGATGGGATCCTGGGAGATGAGCGAGGAGCTCAGCCCTCAAGGGGGGAAGCACCGGCATCACCAGGCAAAGTCACCAGAAGCCAAGGGCTGTGAGGACAGCCCTCAGCTGGGCCTGGAAGCCAGTGTGGGCAGCTGAGATGCTCACTGAGGTAAACATGGTCTCTCACCCGTGAATGGCGATTCGATTATGGAGGCAGATGAAGGAAGAGCTTAATGAAGCTCTAGATGTTTAAACATCCGTAAAATAGCCATCTTCTGTTCCCCCTTCACAGATGAGCTCTTCAGTCCACTTACTAGTTGCTTAGGAGCTTATCAGGCCCCAGTCAGGGGCTGGAAATTACCATTAACGTGGGCTGTTTCCTCCATGGGCTTTGGTGTGCAAATCAGAAAATCCTTTCCTAAGGAGTAGCTCTTCTCACTTAGGCATGCGGCAGTAAGAACATTAGTTCCCTCCCTCTTCTGCTATAAAATCTAGGCATAGGGCTGAAAAATTTCAAATTAAACTTTAAGGGGTCCACTCATCTAACTGGACCAGAATATCTGGTCAGCTTTATAGCCTCAAAGCAGCTGGGCTAGATCAATTTTTTTGACAACTTGACTGGGCCCCAGGGCTCTGATCCCCTGGCCTGATGTTATTTCTGAAGGGGTGTTTTTGAGCACAGTTCAGGTGTGTATTGGGAAAGTGGGTAAAACAGGTGGCTCTTCCCAGTAGACTGGGCCTCCTACGACCAGTTAAACGCCTCAAGGGAGCAAAAGGCAGACCCTCCTGGAAGCGCCAGCGAGTGGTACCCGCCTGGTGGCCTGCGCACCGATGAGGTCAGCCACTGCCTGCCTTCATGCTTGAGCTAAGGTGTTCTCCTCCTGGGCTGGGGCTGTCGGTGTCCATCGTGGCATGGGTAAATTCTTCTGTAAGTTTATCTGTCTCTGTCTCTGTCTGTCTGTCTGTCTGTCTGTCTGTCTCTCTCTCTCTTTCTGTCACACACGCACGCGCGCAGCTTGGCCCCCTTCAGCACACCTTACCCCTGAGCACTCTCCTGTTACGTTAGCACCTGCTCTTCCCCAAGATTCTGCAGCACCTCCTGGGAGCTTTGAAACTGACCAGGCCAATGAACACCAGCTGCGTCCTTCCCAATGTCTAAGGTTGCATGCTGCTGTCTGTCATTTTACCCTGTCTGTTTTATTTTTCAAAATAATTCTTTTAACTTCACCCCACATCACAAGGTCAAAGCAGCTTCCTGCTGGTCTTGGAGTGAGTCCATCCCTGGCTTGGGCTTGGCAGAGCGGCCTGGGAGCTGGCTGAGAGTGCACATCATCAAGGGCTCGGGCAGAAGAACCCACAGCTGGTGTCCTATTTAATCAATCCATAGCTTCCTTCCTTATAAAGCTGTTCCTCTGGAGACAGCTTCAGAGCTTGAGTATCTAGTACCAGCTGAGAAGCAGAGATTCCATTAGGGGGAGATAGAAGGGGGCTGTCATTCTTGTGTTTGCCACAGAGCTACTGAAAAATCCACTGCTCAGTAATTATTTTATAAGCCTAGTCCTCTGCTGGAACCCGAGGTAGCCAGAGAAATTCGTGGAGCCCTCTGAGAAGCATCCCATGCCTGTGCCCAGCTCCGGGTGCCCTGCATTAGGGGTGCACCACATTCTTCCTCCTTCCTCAGAGCCCCAAGAGCAGGCAGGAGTGTCTCTTGCTTTCAGACAACCTCTCCTGGCATTCCATTCATTCCTTATCTATTAACTGACTAACCTGGGACTTTGCTAAAAATCAGTGGCTCTACCCATGGACCTGCTGCTGCTCTCTGTTGTTACTGACCCACGTGTCCACCATCAGTGCCAGGCCACTGCAATCACAGTAAACTTTTAAGCCAACTAAGTTTCTCCCAACTACTTTTTTTCTTCAAAATTATTTTGGCTTTTCTACAGCCATATCAATCTTATGGAGAGCTTGCAAAGTGCTACAGAAGATCTGGTTCTGTCCAAGGTTTGGACAGAACTGTTCCTGTGGTTACAGATCAGTTTGCACTGGTTTCTGAGGACATGCAGGACCAAATCACCCCTGAAGAGGCAGAGGGGACAGACAGTGGAATTTCTACTCAGTGCTGTTTTTATCCATCATACTTGCCATTCACTTATTTTTGTCTACTGTCTGTGGTTCAGTTTGAATAGTGTGGATAAGCATGTTTTCAAGATTACTGATTATTTTTTCTTTACTCTCTAATTGGATATTAATTTTCTCCAATAAAGTAAGAAAATTAAATACTAAAGCTTCAGCTCCCAAATAGAAGTTAAAGACAGTTGGTATTTTTCTCATTTTGGGTGTTTGAGATCTTTGCATATATATATATATATATATATATATATATATATATATATATATATATATATTTTTTTTTTTTTTTTTTTTTTTTTTTTTTTTTTTTTTTTTTTTTTTTTTTTTTTTTTTTTTTTGTCTGGCTCAGCCTGTCTGAGAAAGCGCTGGTGTGGCATGTGGTGCCTGGAATCGAACTGTGGTCCCTGCGCCTGCCTGAGCTTGCCTAAGCAGGCCTTCCAGACCACTGAACTATCTCACCAGCCCTTTGATACTTTTCTGTGAATCTTCTTTTTCAGTCTCTGGCCCTGCTTCTGCTCACTGAGGCTTTCTTCAGTAGGAGCCACCTCTGCCCCCTCCTTGCCTGTCTAGTTTTCTCTCAAAATTTTGAGGCAGATGCTGTAAGTATTCCTTGGCAACATTCTGGATTTTGCTTTTTTCCTTTGAAGAGTGTTGAAATTTGTTTATTTCATCATGAAACTAATTTAGTTCTGCATCAATCAACTGGATTTTTGGGAAGATTTTAGAAAATATGTGTTTATTCAGATTTTATCTATCTTTCA
This sequence comes from Ctenomys sociabilis, assembly GCA_004027165.1. Lineage (NCBI taxonomy): Eukaryota > Metazoa > Chordata > Mammalia > Rodentia > Ctenomyidae > Ctenomys > Ctenomys sociabilis. Next base: position 8,179 of record PVKA01044549.1, on the reverse strand, counting down.
GGTTCTCACCCTAAGGAGACAGTACAGTGTTTATATGTATAGGTCTGATTTATTTCATTTATGAGTATGGTCTCTAGTTGTTTCAATTTACCTAGAAGAGCCTCAGGTTTATCTTTTTTAATAGCTGAGTAATACTCCATTGTATAAAAATACCCCATCTTTTTATCCATTCCTCAGTTGATTGGCATTTGGGTTGTTTCCAAGACTTTTTTTTTTGTCTTTTTTTTTTTTTTTTTTTTTGAGACAGGGTCTCACTATGCAGTTCAGGCTGGCCTTAAGCTCACTTTGTTGCTCAGGCTGGTCTTGAACTCACAACAATCCTCCTGCCTCAGCCTCCCGAGTGCTGGGATTACAGCCCTGCACCACCACGCCCGGCTTCCAAGACTTAAGTACGACAAATTACATAGCTAAACACATGGCTGCACAAGTACCACTGTGGCATGATGTTTTAATTTCTTCTAGAAAAATACCCAGGAGGACAGTAACTGGGTTGAGTGGGATCACTAATTCTAGTTTTTTGAGGCACCTCCACGCTGATTTCCACAGTGGTTGTACCAGCCTGCACTCCCACCAATAGTGGAGAATGGTTCCTTTTCCCTCGCTACCCCTCCAGCATTTGTTATTGGTTGGCTTTTTTTTGGTTGCAGTACCAGGGATTGAACTCAGGACCCTGAGCTTGCCAGGCAAGATCTTATTCTACAGAGCCATCTCCCCGGCCATTGGTTGGCTTCTTGATGATAGCCATTCTTTCTGGGGTAGAATGGAAGCTCAACATTGGTTTAATTTGCATCTCTTGAATGACCAATGATACTGGACATTTCTTCACATATTTATTTGCCATTTGCGTTTCTTTATCTGAGAAGTGTGTGTTCCTCTCAGATGCCCATATTTGGGCTGGTCTTTGCATCTGGAATCTAAATGTGTATTCATGTGAGCCTTAAATGCTCTAGACCTTGTCTGTCTTCATCCTTGGGGTGTGAGCTTTGGGGGAGCCCTGTTTTCCTCTCCAGGGTCCACTCTGTGATAAAGGCGTTCAGGTGGCTCCAAGTGTCAGCCACCTTAAGTCCAGTGTCAGTCTCTGCAACGAGGGACACTGCTGAGCCGGGCGTCACGCTCTGTGTACCATGTGCAGAGCTGCTTCTGCACAGAGGCCGGAACCCGGGCGCTTGACCTCACTTGTGGCTTTGCTCGCAGCAATCACAGCCCTGCAGTACCTCTTGCTCAAGCAGGAAGCAGCTGTCCGACACATTGCCAGGCCTTTGGTTGTCGTGGAAGGAGATCAACCCACTGCTGCTCAGAAGCCAGAAGTGAGCACGCCAGCCACCTGGAAGCCATCGCTTTCTATGTCTTGCCTAGATTTGCTTCTGTTTTACTGATCATTTTATTCTGTGCTCAGCCATGGAGAATGCACAACACAGGCACATGTCATGCATGTCCCTTGTCACCTCGTCCTTCTTGAAACATTTTAAGAGGCTGATAACTACAATCTCTGCACTTGCATTGTATTTCAGATTTTGAAAGTGCCTTAGCTCATCTTAGTTTTATACATAGCATATACATAAATACCCATTTTTAGAACTTAAAGTTAGAGGTATAGGGGTGAATTTCTTGAAGTCATGATACTAGCCAACAAGGTTCCTAACCAGGGCTCCTGCACATTACTTTTATCTTGAATATAGTGTGCACCTGTCAAAGAGACTAGAAATACATCTGCAGTGTGAGCTTTCTGCAGAAGGATCGGGTAGCCTGGGATTCTCGACGGAGCCCATGGTGCTTCTCTCCACCCCTATCAAGTATATCAGGAAAACAGCTGAATTACTGGCATAAAAAAAACAGCTTTCTTCATAAATCAGTTTTTATTCTTGTACCATCACTGCAGGGAGGATGTTATTAACTTATAAAATGGGGGAGAGTAGCTGGGCAATTTGATTGGTCGATAATAGCATGCAGCCTGGCGTATAAATCTTTATGAGCAAACAGGTAGAAATTCATTAGCCACATTATTCTCCTTCATACTGGAGCTCATAAAATGGCAGAAAATGTACTTGGGGAAAAGCCTTAACACCGTTCTTGTAATCCTTTTACTTTCCTTTTAACAGAATATGCAGCAGGCTTTCTCACCCCCTTGGAAAAAGGTTTATCATCTATTGCAAAGTCAGGACATAAAGCACTGAATTTCAGATTCAGTGTCACCATCTTCAGGAGGGCATATTCTGAAAGGGTACTGGTGATATGGAAGATTGAAAATATTTAGCCTCAGTTATCGATTAGAAGTGAACTATTGGTTTCTGAAGAACTTAATCTCTTGGAACAAAATTACCATTTACTTATTTATGCAGCATGGTATGGAGTTTTTGCATTGGGTATAGAGCAGGTGCACGGAATCACCACTCAATGTAGCCCTCTTAAGTTCTCTCACATGAGCATCAGAGAAACAGTGAAAGAAAATGTGTGGCTGTTGGCTGGAACATAAACTATATCAGGCAACATTAAAGGATAGAGTGAGTGAGAATCCGTGTGAACAATGCTAAGTTCATACAGTTGAGTTTTGGACTAGGTCTTGTTTATAAGGCAGGAGAATTTGATAGATTTGGGGAAAGAAAGTCTGAGATTCCATAGGTAGGTAGGTAGAAAAGAGAGAGAAACTGAGCTCTTCACTTGGGAGATGGGTTGTCATGGGGAAGTTATTTTAGCCCTCGAAGTCAGCTTCTTCACCTGCAACACGAGTGTAGGCAATGGTACAGCGGGCTACCATCCCACCGAGAAGGGCTGGCCCCCACTCCTCGCTGGGCTAAATCCCCATTCTCATTCTTCTGGCCTGGGACACAGCCACTGAGTGACCCAATGGAGACCAGTCGCTGTCCTCACTCCCGTCTCTGCCGCTGCCTCTTTATTTTGTGCCTCTTCCCCAGGCCACATTGACACAAGGGTCCCAGAGGGAGACTCCAGGCCACCATGCCTGCCTTGTGCATATTTCCTTAACAGCATCAGGTTCCCTACAGATCAGACCAGTACTGTAAGGAGTGAGCAAAACACTGCATTCTGTAATAATTATTTTCTCTCTTTCTCTCTCTCTCCCTTCACATTGAACTACATCCACAGTCTTTTTAAACAAAACAATTCATCCATTTTTATTAGCATATGGCTAATACGTAATGGATGCATTCTTTGTGGGAAACCGGTACATATCATGTCTCAATCCTGTTTACTTCCTCTTGTCCTCCTTCACATCTTCCTTTATTCCCAGACAAGATCTTACTAAATCACTAATGTGCCCAGGCTGGACACGTGAACCTGTAGCCCCAGCTGCCCCCACCCCAGAGCGCTGAGGTCACAGGTGCGCTCTGCTGTAACTGACAGAGCTGCTAAGTATAATTATCACTCTTCTAGAAACACGAAATCATATACAGAGAAACTGATGTTGTCCCTCAAACTATAAGCTCTTAGTCACCTAATAGACTGCTATCCAGTTACATTTTAACTTCATAGACTTTATAAAATTCCTCTTTGCCGTACTATGATTTGTGTGAAATATACATATTCCACACTTCTTATGTTCATGTATCTAATGTAAAAATATTTCCATATACATATTTTTACATATACAATAATACAGGTTGCTAGGCGTTTTGGAGTCCCTGTGGGTTGAGAGGCAGCAGATCCCCCCTTCACGTTGCTCAGATATCCCTGGGGAGGATAAGTAGCTGGACTCCTGCAGTGCTACCTGATGACAGAAGATGGCACTGAAGGTGAGGGAGCACAGAGGAGGAGCCGGGGGCTGCCTGAGAACCGTGGCTCTGTTCTAAAGGTAGCTGAGAACCCATGGCACGAGTTGAAGCAGGAAAGTGCTGAAGTCCACCTGCATTTGAGAATGATCACTCCAGCAGAAGAGATTAACTTGGATTAGAAGGGGCTGGGCCCAGAGACAAGGAGATGAGTTTGGAGCCTTTTTAATTGATCTTGGCAAGAGTTGTTTAAAGGTTGAAGCAGTAGGTGCTGAGGTGGACTAAAAGGAAGGTGAAGAAGAGCAAGTGCACCCTTGCCCCACGGCCTCCGCATTTCTCATTCCCTCTGATGACCAATGCTAGCTTATGCTCATCGTGAGTTCTAGATCAAAGCCTCTTTTGCAGCCGCTGCCTGAGCGCGTGTTCTCAGGCCAGGCCTCTACTTCCTCTCCTCCCCTCCCCTCTGTCTGCAATGACTGAGTGTGATGCTGGCTGTTGTTTTCTGCAGCTTGCTTTATAAGCACCAGATTAGAGTAGAGATCAGTGCAGGAAAGCTGCTCCAAATTCCCTAAGAGAGCTTCAGTAATGTGGATTTAAGCCAATGGGCTGGCAACTCTGCTCAAGAGAGTCATCCAGGGGTCTGTGCACAGATCTGGGGTTCAGGGTAGACGTCTCGTCTGGAGGTATTTATGCATTTGTCCTCATAATCCATGTGTCAGCTGTGGTGCCTTCAGTCTTGTGTGTGGAGATACGGAGCAGTGGACAGATGCAGGACGGTCGGCTAACTGTGCCGTGAGGCCAGGGACCTGGATCTCCTCTCTGATGGTGACAAAATTGGCAGCCCTCGTGCCTCTGAAGACACAGCTGCCACCCTCACACCGGCAATGCAGTCCTCATGTCCTTCTTGATTCTGGGCTCCCTGCATCTGTTCTGACTGAGAAAATGTGGTGCAGTTTGTGCAGCTTTTAAGAGGAATATCAGCAACTGCTTTCTCACCTGAAGGTGAGCAGCCAGGTAAGAAGTCTGAGCACGCTGAGACCCCCGCCTTCCCAGGAGCCTGTGGTAGCTGTGTGGAGAGGCCCTAGGATCTAGGGGCCAGAGGTTTTGGGCCGGCCCCAGGCTTTTGTCACTCCAGGTGCCCTAGTGCCAGCAAGTCCCACCTGGCAAGGAGCCACCATGCTGTGCCCGGCGTAGACTGGCGGCTCACGTGGCATAACAGATTGTATGATGCTGAGGTGTCAGGTGGCCGGTGATGCAGCAGCCACAGATGACGGTGGTTGTCCTTGTGCATACAGCCTTGTATATGTAGCGGTGTCCCCAAGAGCGGCTGCTCCCCACTGAAACGCCCTCCACAGGGAAGCCGTGTTTTTCTAGGCATCCTCTGGCCACTGCAAGATCGCTAAATTTCTTTACAAGTGGTCTGGTTTCAGATCGGATCTCGTGCTGATTGGCCCATTGCGAGGATAGCTGAGCAAAACAACCAGAAATTCTTGCCCTGGTGTGGGAAGTGGGTCCTTCCCCAGGGAAGTGCGTGGGAAGGCAGTCCCTGAGCAGCAGCTGGACGAATCCCAACAGTGGACCCTAAAGGAGGAGATTTCCAATACTAAATGCTGCAGAAAATTTCAATACTAGAGCCTGTGGGTGGAATTTAAGAATTAAGGGGTTGCATGCAGCGTGGAATCTCTCTCTCTCTCTCTCTCTCTCTCTCTATCTCTCTCTCTCTCTCTCTCCCCCCCCTTTCTTTTTTAGTTCTGGGGACTGAATCCAGGCCCTGAACACTGAACCTGTTGCCTGTTTGTGGATTCTCCCTTCCTAGGCAGCACCTTGCTGAGTCTCTAGGATGTCCAGGCTGGGCCCAACCTTGCGATCCCCCCGTAGCTCCTCCCTCCCTCCCTCCCTGTTTCCTGGCTGCCCCGCAGTGAGCACTCTACTCCCCCAGACCCTTCTGCCATTGCCTTCCTCCTTGGAGTCCTCCAATTCCAGACTAAGACTGTGAGAGGAAATAGACCTCTCACCTTGAAGCTGTGGGCTCAGGTACTGTGACTCAGTGGGAAAAGTGACAAGGACGTAGCTGCCCTTCAGAAGTATGGGTAGGACACTGTGTAATAAAGAATATAGCATTACAATCAAGCCGATGCGTAGACTTCAAGTTGAGGTTTGAAAAACAAAGAAAATTATCTCAAGCAGGAAAGTGGGTGGGAGTTGACTCTGTGGAAAAGTCGTTTCAGAGGACCAGCATCTGAGGAGCTTGTGCTGGGCCACAGACCAGTTCTGGGCCTGGCTAAGACACACACAGATGTAGTGTGTAGCTGAGTACCAAGAGACAGGGAGCCAAGGGTTGGAACAACAGCGCTCTGAAGGACTTAAAGTCAGGTGGTGGCGTTCGCATCCCACTAAGTGCAGCTGGATAAAAGCTAGCGGAGACCACAAGTGCACAGCCTCACTTCCAGGCTGGTGGCTATTTTCTGTGACCAGACACATGGCCTCCCACTTTAGCAGATGAGAAAAGAAAAGCGTATCTATATGGATGAGCAAAGAATGAAAGAAAGGAATGCTCCACAGTGTGAACCATGTCTTCACGAACTGTGAAGGAGTGGAGTTGGTAAGGCCGCAGGCCCACAGGGCTCGGAGGCCCCCAGGTTGTTCCACAGGTAGGGGATCACTCCCGCACAGACAAGTCTAAGCCTGAGCAAGAGCCACAGACTGAGCATGCGTTCTGAAGTCTGACAGCTCCAAAGCCTCTCTCCTGAGGAGGGTGTCTGTGGCATCGCTTTTTTGGTCAGCTTTACCAAGTTAAGGAATTAGATGTTGTATTTGGATGAATGTTCTGGTAAGACCCAGATGAACAAATTTAAATAAACGCGAGGCCAAGAGACAGCACTCAGTGCGGAGGCTGTCAGGGAGCTTCCCTCTCCGACCCACTCTAGCTATGAATATCAATGATTGTAACGAGGCAAGCTTTGAAATTTATGTTTTATTTTTGTTCTGTTTCAGTTGCTCTCAGGATTACAGAAGCAGTAAACAACCAGTGAATAGGCCTTTCTGATAGAATGCCCCATAAACTAGAGTTTACTGTATTTGAAAAATATGAGTAGAATCATTAGAAAAATCGAGTGTTTTATGTTATAGGACTTAAGCATCTTTTCAATGTTTCTGAGAAAGAACAAAGCAACTGCAGACACATCTGCCCCTCCCTGCCATAATGCTCTTTCTTCTTCGGTGCAAGAAGAGAAAACATTCTGAAAAATAGATGAGCAGATAGAGTTTGCTGCATCTTTAAGAGGAAATTGTTCAATCCATCAAGATGTTTTTCTCTAAGAGAAATCACTTGGAAGGTACAGTCACATTTCTTGCTTTTGAGAGAAGTTAGCCTTGTATTGTCAATTGACTTTTACTTTTTCAGTTGTCTCTTTGGAAGGATGTTTTGATTTCTCCCCTTTGGTGACCCTTGGTGACTCTCCATTATGTGAGATTTGCTCTTCTAACCTGTCACCCTGTGTCCCTAACTCCTGTATCTGTTTTTATGGAAGAAACCTTTCCAATCTGGAAAGTTTTGTTTATCCTTTCCAAATACTCCTATTTTCTTCTATGAAGCTTTGTTTCCTTCATATCACTGCCATTTTGGTTGTGAAACTCTGTTAGGACCACAAGTTTTAGGTGACCCCATTGGTAATATCTCTTCTTCACCTATATCTGAATAGAAAGAAATTTGCATTTTAAAAGAATTTGCTATCTCAGGGCTGGGGAGATAGCTCAGTGGCATAAATGCCAGCCTGGCAAGCACAAGGTCCCAAGTTCAATCCAGTACCACATGCCGTGCCAGTCCAGGAACCCTGGGTGCACTCTGCTGACCCCCAAACAGGGTGTGGCAGCACATGCCTGTAATCTCAGCACTAGGGAGGCTGAGGCAGGAGGATCACTACAATTCTGAACATGGGATTGAAGACTTGACCCATAAGACCTGATGAGATAGTAGCACTAAATTCATTAGATTAGCCTGAGATAACTTGTGACATTAGAAAGTAGGAAAGTGAAAAAAATTGTCAAATGATAGGAACCACCTTGGAAGAGCTGCTGTTACTATAGGTTAGATCTGAAATGCCCCCACAAGTCTCAGGTTCAGAGTTGGAGCCTTTACACAAGGAGGAGGCCACAGAGATGTGAACTGGAAGGATGAATTCTTTTCCAAAGCTTCTCTTCTGTTCTTTTTCTTGCTCTTCTTGTTCTTGTTCTTGTTGTTGTTGTTGTTCTTTCTTCTTCTCCTTCTCCTTCTCCTCCTTCTCCTCCTTCTTCTCTTCTCTTCTCTTCTCTTCTCTTCTCTTCTCTTCTCTTCTCTTCTCTTCTCTTCTCTTCTCTTCTCTTCTCTTCTCTTCTCTTCTCTTCCCTTCCCTTCCCTTCCCTTCCCTTCCCTTCCCTTCCCTTCCCTTCCCTTCCCTTCCCTTCCCTTCCCTTCC
>PVKA01044548.1:0-16098 GCA_004027165.1 Ctenomys sociabilis | reverse complement strand
AAAAAAAAAAAAAAAAAAAAAAAAAACCATCTATGGTCTACCTGTGTTCTGGGAGTTTGTGCCAGGAGGTTATGAGACTTGAGTTAGCACTGTTTCTGACAAGAGAGAATGTAGCGCACAGTAAAGGTCATGTATATGAAAAATACGTGAGATTCTGTGTGTGTGTGTGTGTGTGTGTGTGTGTGTGTGTGTGTGTGTGTGTACACACCAGTAAATGCACAGCAGGGGTGAGGATAAGAGGCCAACTGGGAAGCGACCAGAGGGCAGCATGACTGGATATGCGAGTACATGGCAACATTTGGGTTGCCTTTTTCTTACAAGGGGAACAGGTATACACATTAATTGAACATTTCTTTGGGAAATACCGTGGTAATCTCTCAGGAAGTGAAGCGTAGGGCTACCATGTAGCATAGCAGTTAGGCCCAGGAGAACTGAGCTGTGCACTGCATGCACCAAACTTGCACACAGATGCTCAGAGAACTGCTCGTAGCCCAAATGTCCCTTCGTCGATGAAGGGACAAGATGTGGTATGGGGCACCACAGAGGGCTGACACGGGGTGTGGAGATCGCCTGCAATCCCCGCACTCTGGGAGGACGGAGCCCAGGCAGTTCAGTGTCTTAACAAGGCCTTGTCAAAACTGAAGGGGAGTAGACACAGACAGACAGACAGGGAAGGAAGGAGGAAAAGAAAGAGACAAAGGGGGAAAGAATGAGGAATGAAGAAGGAGCTCGATGCAAAGGCCCAGAGTTCAATCCTTGTGGTCAGGAAAAAAAAAAGTATGAAGCCAGCTGAGCATGGTGATCACGCCTCTCACTCCAGTTACTCAGGAAGCTGAGGCAGGAGGCTCACACAGGAGGCCAGCTCTGGCAGCTTAATGAGACCCTGTCTCAAAGTAAAATAATGGAAAGGCAGCCTAGGGGTATAGCTGAGTGGCAGTCGTGAAAGTGCTTCCCTTTCAAAGCAGGGCCCTAGACTCAATCCAGAGCAAAACACACACACACACACACACACACACACACACACACACACACACACACACACACACACACACACACACACACACTGAACTCCTACTACAGGTTCCAGCTGTGATGAACCTAGGAAACACTAGTGCTGAGAGAAGGAAGCAGTCACGCAAGGCCATGTGTCATGTGATTCCATTCACATACAATGTCCAGAGCTGGAAATCCAGGAACCAGAAGTAGATTAATGAGTGCCAAGAGCTGGGAAAAGGAAAACACAGGGAGGAACAACTCAGGGAGGTGGTTCAGGCCAGGGCAGGAAACCATTCTAAACTTGTGCTAAAACTGTGCTGGTAGCTCCACAACTTTTTTCCCCTCTAGTCAAGGGAGGGAAGCTTTATTCAGGCCCCGAGGCTGCAGGCCTTGGGCAGGTGGTGCCCTTCCGGACGGGGGGCTGGCTGAGCTTTACTTGACCTTCTTCATGGGGCGCAGGCTGTTGGTGTGGCCACACTTCTTTCGGCAGTTGACAGCACCGGGGTGCAGGCGGGCATAGCGCTTGCAACAGATCATCTTGTCACGGTGTCCTTCTGGGCAAGCAGTGCAGGGAGGGCTCGAGGGTCCCACCTCACAGGCGAAGCTCCAGGTGCAGGGTAGATTTTTGGGATGTTGTAGTCAGAGTCCGACCATCCTCCAGTTATTTGCTGGCAAATACCAGACGCTGCTGGTCAGGGGGGAGGAGGCCCTCCTTGTCTCGGATTTTGGCTTTGACATTCTCGATGTGTCACTGGGCTCCACCTTGAGGGTGACAGTCTTGCCCATCAGGGTCTTCACAAAGATCTGTATCTCTGCATCCGCTTGGCCGCCACCTTGAAGAGAAAGAGGGCGATGGACTGCACAACTTTGCAATAAACCCCAAACCACTAAGTTGGCACATTTACATTTATTCTATTTCAGTTTTTTTTTTTTTTTTTTTTTTTGAGACAGGGTCTTGCATAGCTCAGGCTGGCCTTGAACTCCCAGCAGTCCTGCCTCAGCTTCCTGAGTGCTGGGATCACAGGCATGCACCACCATGCTTGGCCTGGCACATTTAGCAAAGATGAATACTATTATATGAGTTATTTCTCAAAAACGTATGGAAGTTATGGGAAAGAGGTAGCACAGTGACCTGGGAACAGGAGAAGCTAGAAGGGTGACATCTGAGTCTTAGAGGGCGGGCACAGCACAGGGGAACACGGAAGAGTGCGGGATGTGGGGAGCTAACCCAAGGCCGAGTAACCAGACCCAAGTAGCCCAGGGAGGCTGGAGCTCGCCAGTCGGGGCTGTGCTGTCCCACCTGGCTGCAGGGTGACTCTGGGAAGGAGGCATAGCCGGCTCCCCTTTCACCCCAGCCGCACACTGTGCCCGAGGTGCTGGCTGTTGCATGGTCCCAGAAGTCTCCAGTTCACAGGCAGCTGTGCCAGGGAGGCCCTGATCTAAGCAGGCCGGAAGCCAGAACCCAGTCACGAGGACCCAGTGCTGAACAGAAAGTGAAACCTCACCCGGATCATGGGAGTTTGTATCAGCAGGAAGCTTGCCTGGGCCGGACCCAGGACTGCGACAGGGGCTTTCCTGGAGCCTGGAGGACAATTCCTTTGTTGGAGTGACTTCCAGATCAGCTTCCCACTAGGGTATCTGACCTCAGTGACAAACCCTCCCAGGGCCCTGTCACCAGACGCCTCCACACACACACATTCCTTTTCCCTGTCCGCAAGCACTCACAGGAAGGCCCCTAGTGCTGTGCTCAGGAAACTCCACTTGAGCAAGGCCACAAGCAGGCCTGGGAGGGGGCCGAGGGCCAGTCCAGAGCTGTGTGGAGGCTCACAGATTGATTCTTTTGGTGGGTGCAAGAGCAGGATTGAACTTGTGGGGTGTACGACTCTGGCTAACCCTTTCCCCAGGGGCCCTCCCTCTTCCTGTCCAGCCCTCCTTCCTCGCCCCTCCTCTCTCAGCCATCTGCGGTTCTGCTCCTCCACCACTTCCAGTTCTCTCCCTCGGCATTGTGAGCGGGCCCTGGGCTCGGTCTCTTTCTAGAGATGGTTTCTAGGTTCTTGCTGTCTTGAACAAAGAACTGATCAAAACAAGTGGAAAAGGTAATAGGGTGTGGCATTTACTGAAGATAGTAAAGGTAGAGAAGAAATACACTCTGCAAGGCCAGGCATGATGGCGCATGCTTGTAATCTCAGCACTGGGGAGGCTGAGGCAGGAGGATCGCTGTGGTTTGATGCCAGCCTGGGCTACAAAGTGAGCTCAAGGCCACCCTGAGCTGCAAGAAGACCTGTCTCAAGAAGACAAAAAGAAATGTGCCCTGCAGAATGAGTGTGGGCCGGTAAAAGTAGGAAAAGGAGTCCACTCCTCAAAATGCGGGGTGAGCCACAAAAGAGGTGTGCTGTCTTTTTGATCACCATGCCTCGGGCTGATGTCGCACCCAGGCCATCCCATCACACACCTGCTTCAGGCCTCTGGAAGAAATGAAGCCAGCACTCTGGTCCCTGGCGCACACACGGGCCTGTTTCCATGCAGATGTCCTGGGTCTCCTTGATTGACCGGTCACACCCACTTGCCCAGCTGGCTCCCCTCACCCTAATGTCCTGCCTCAGCACCGCCCCCAGTAAAAGTCCTCTAAGGTCACATTGCAGCCCAGTTCCTAAACCTGGGAGGCCCCCACCCCCAAAGGAGAATGGGTGACTTGTAGGGTGGCACACACGGTGGCCTGCAGCCAAGAGCGGCAACAGAGACAAATGTCAGAAATGTCACATGGACTGAAGGAAGCGGAAGAGTATTTCAAACAAATGCCTGGCATTTAACATGCACAGGTCCTAGCATTGCCACATAATACAGGTGTGAAGACTAAGGTCCATTACCTCGGCCTGCCTCAATTTCTTCATCTGTGAAATGGGAATTATACTAAAGACTCCTTCAGCTGGGCGTGGTGGTTCATGCCTGTAATCCTAGCATTTGGTTAAGGCAGGAGACCACCTGGAGTTCAAGGCCAGCCCAGGCAACAAGCAAGTTCAGCACCAGCCTGAACTCAGAATGAGACCTTGTCTCAACAAAACCAAACCAAAAAAAAAATGACTCCTTCATTAGGTAAGTGTGTAAAAACCATCGTTTACCATGTCTGCTGTACAGTCTTTCTTTCACTACTTTTTAGTTTTTCTTTAGTACTGGGAATTGAACCCAAAACCTTTTCTCTGAGCTACATCCCCAGCCCTTTTTGTTGTTGTTTAATTTTGAGATAAGGTCTTGTGAACTCTCCTGCCTCAACCTCCCACAGTGCTGGGGTCACAGGCATGCATCACCACATCCAGCTCCTATCACCATTCTTAGGGGCTGGGGAGATGGCTCAGTGGAATAAGTGCTTCCCTGGCAAGTGCAAGGACCTGAGTTCAATCCTTGGTTCCGTAAAAAAAAAAAAGAAAAAGAAAAAGAAAAAAAACAACCTATCACCATTCTTGTATTTGCTGATTGTTTTGCTGCCTGAAAGGTCACCTGTCCTCTAGTCACCTAATTCACATGGTCTTGGTGACAGTATTCATCATGGTTTTCTCTGCCCCTAGCGTCCTGAATTTCAACCAAAGCTGCTGTATTGGTCAGCTTTGTGTTACTCTAACAAAATACCTGAGCAGATTAACTTACAAAGTGAAAAGGTTTACTTTGGCTCATGGTTTTGGAGGCAGGACCTCCAAAGACCAGGCAGCCTACAGCTTTGGGCCTCTGTTGAGGATGGTAAATCAAGAAGGGAGGATGTAAAACAATAAATAAATAAATAAGAAGGGAGGATGTAGCCCAACAAACCATTCACCTCATGGGCCATGAAGCAGAGAGAGGCTGGGGTATCACAACCTCTGTGGAGGTCCTGACCCCATGACCTAAGGGTCTCCCTAAGGTCCTGTCTCCCGAGAGCCCCAATAGCACCACCCAGTGGATGTAAGGACGGTGGTCAGTATGTTCAATCCTGGAGCCTGCCACGGAGCCACAGTGGAGGTCTTAGAGGATGAAGAGGAGGAGTACCGGGTCAGCAGCTGAATCTGAATCCCTAGATACTGGTCCTCATGGGCCAAGAGAAAGCACACATACTCACACTTTCTGAGGGAGGTAAGCAGGGGTGCTGAGGGCAAGTGAGACTACTGGGTAGGCTGGGGATTACCTGAGCCTAGCTGAGGCCCGGAGCCATCCGGAGGGAGGACCCAGCCGCTGTCTGTAACCTACTTTGTCCTCATGACTGTCCCCTCCACGGGGGGGAGAACTGAGGAACAGCTCCGATGAGGTCTGATTTCTGTGCAGTGGGTGCAGGCCGGATTGTGTGTCCCAGGGCCCGGTCACTAAATAGCTCTCTGGATCTAACCCACTGCAGTGGCCAGAAGACATCCTTGGAAGGACAACCAGGCTGCCTATGTTACAGACAGCTGAGCTAGGCAGAAATGTTACAGGCAGCAGACAAGGCTGGGCACTTGGGGAACTCAGCACAGGGGATGAGGACTTGGCACAGCTGGGGCTGGGACACAGCTGAAGAAGGTTCATGCCATTATGGTTACATCTATAGACTTCCTGGAGGACGTCCCTTCCCTGAAGGGGCAGTTTGGGAGTACTGGTAACACCCTTTAGAGATTTCCCTTGTTCTCTTTATGGATGGGTCATCCTCTCCTACGAAAAAAGGAAAAAGGGAGGTGAGATAGAGGAGGAAGAGAAGGAAAGGAGGAGGAGAGGGAGGAGAGGAAGAGGAAGGAGGAGGAGGAAGAGAAGGAAGAGGAAGAGAAGGAAAGGAGGAGGAGAGGGAGGAGAGGAAGAGGAAGGAGGAGGAGGAGGAGGAGGAAAAGAAAAGGGAAGCAAGTGAGCAAGCAGGCATCTCAGCAGCAACCAGCTTGGAAGCCCTCCTGTCTCCCAGGGACGATTTCTATTTCCCATTTCTCCTCCCTATTCCTTTTGTCCAATAAATTTTCCTACTCTTGACCTCTGTTCCTTAGAATTCATTCTTCAACTTCAGGAACACAACCTGGGCATCCAGCACCTGCCCTGTGTCACCAGGAGTGTGGCTCATTGGCAGAAAACTTGCCTCTCAAGCCCAAGGTCCTGGGTTCATTTTTCAGCATCACAAAAAAAAAAAAAAAAAAAAAAAAGAAAACAGCCCAATCCCTAAAATATCCTGAGTTTGCTTGTTTACTCTGGAACAACACAGATTACACTATTTCAGAATACAAACATTTGCTTTATGCCCTTCTCTCTAGGAATTCTAAGAGTTAACTCTGACAAGGTTGTTATGGTAAAAAGTAAACAAAAGCTAGGTGGGGTCCTGCCGGGGAAGCAGGTGACATGCTGTGCCTGGAAGTGACAAAATGCTCACCTGCAGCTAGTGTGGATTCTGTGTGATTTCCCTGATTCCTACACTTTCCTTCCACACATATCTTGCAGCCAAATCGTCACTTTTTGAGATCTTCCCAGAAAAGGACCTGTCCCCAAAGTGTGGCATGTTAAACCACAAGGATGAAGCGACTAAACAAGAAGGTGCTGGACCTGGGTTGCTGTACTGCCCCGCGGATGAGCAAGTGCCAGGCCATAGCCCCCAGTGTGGCGCGGGCAGGAGATGTCTAGGAAGGACAGTCGGAATAAATGAAGAGACGCATGCACTCTTGAATTCTCACAAGTGGGCTGTGCGTGTAACTAAGCAGTAGAGTATTTCCTTGGCAGGAATGAAGCCCTGGGTTTGATCCCCAAAACTGGCCCCCAAAGTAACACAAATTAATCTTTTAAACTCAATACAATTCCAATATAAATTCCTGTAGAAATTTATAAAAATTTGATGCAACTAATTGTACTGGGTTATAGTGTTTTTCTCCCAAAAATTCACCTTCACCTATGACCTTAGAGTCTGCCCTTGTTAGGAAATAAGAGTCATTGTGGGTGTATGTGGGCACTGCAGCCAATTGGCTGTGTCCTTCTGAGAGGACACCAAAGCCACACAGGGAAGAAGTCCATTGGGACAGACATAGATGGGTGCTCGCTCCAGCACAACATATACTAAAATTGGAACAATACAGAGAGGATTAGCATGGCCCCTGCGCAAGGGTGACATACAAATTTGTCAAGCGTTCCATATTTTTAAAAAAGAGAGACATAGATGGGCATGATGCAGCCACAAGCCAAAGTATACCGAGGGTTGCCAGAAGCTGGGCAGACGCAAAGAAGGCAACGAAGGATTCTTCCGGGGAGCTTTCTGAGGGCACATGGCCCTGCTGACAACTTGATTTGAGACTCCTGGCCTCTGGAACTCTAAGACAATAAAGCCCTATTGGCTTGTGCCACCATATTTGCTGTACTTTGTTTCAGCGCCTAAGAAACTGACATGCTGATTCTGAGGAAGGGGAGCCAAATACACAAAGAACAGATTGTGCTACAGCAAGAACTGGTGAACAGAAACAAGTTACCACACACAGCTCTGTATACTCATGAGCACTTAGTACTATCTAGTATTTGATATAGAAGAATTGATTCAGGCCAGGACAACAGCCTGACCGCCTAGCTAATATCACATAAAAGTTGTACTCCAGATAGAATAAAGACCTGCAATTGTAAAAACTAACAAGAGAAAGTGATAGGACACTTCAGGAGACTTAGGGGTGGGGAGGGTGCTATGGCTTGGGCCCCGGTGTGCCCATGTGGAGCTGATGGCTTTTAGGACACGAGGCCTCTGCATGGTGTCACACACCTGTAATCCCAGCACTTGGCAGGCTGAAGCAAGAGGGCCACCATGAGCTCAAGGGCAACTCAGGGTTATGACTTGGCAAAGTACAACACTGTTAACGCCCCTCATGGCAGCGGGTGATGCTGGATGCCTACAGGCGGCACAGCCAGGGCTGGTCACTGTGGCAGCTGGCCAGCACCATCCGATGCCCGCTTGCGCTCAACACTGCAGGTCAACCTTATCAGGTGCTGTTCTCTGCTGCTGGTCTTCATTGGCTGCTGCTGTCTGCAGCTCTTCAGTGCTACCAGCTCTGAGTGGTTCTAGCTCTTTCTTTTGAAATAGCTGCCCTGTCCACAACACTGAGGATAAGAAACCCAATGCAGTGATGTCTCTGCTCAGGAATGCTTTTATTTATTTTTGGTGGAACCGGGGATTGAACTTAGGCCTTGTGCTTGCTAGGGAAGCGCTTATTCCGCTGAGACATCTCCTTGGCCACTCAAGAATGCTTTTGTCTGCAAACAATTTGGTTTGCAAATAGAAGTACCTGCCAAAATTTTGCTTTTATCTGTGAACTCTGCCTTGGATGACAAACATGACTGCGACCCTCTTTCCACATGAACATGGCCATCTTTTTAACTGTGGAATGAATTAAGTTTGTGAACCAAGGTGCTAGTGTAGATGTACAGAACTTTTGGAGGTACCTGATAAATTTCAAGCTGGTTAACAAGAACACCAAAGTGAGTTTTTATTTTAACAGGCCTGTGTGGGAGCACACAGGGGTCATGACACAGAAGGGAGCCCCCCAGCACAACCTGAGAAAAGGCTGGGGAAGGCTGCTTACTAGCAGCTGCAGGCCTGGGCCAGTAAGGGGCAGGGCTGAAGCTAGGGAATCTTCTGGAAGGCATGCTGCGAGGGTTGGATGTGTACATATGGGGCCAGAGCCCTCTCTTTCTAATCTCAGTTGGCCAGGGCGCCCTCTGGAGGTGGGGTGGGGGAGGGGTGCGGTGCTGCCCATCTGGCTGCGCTCAAGTTGGAGAGTGGTAGCAGACAGGAAGCACGTGGAAGCAAGGTGTCACAGTCCCCCGGAAGTCAAGGGGAGGGGCCAACAGCTGCTGGCCAAGTAACATACTCAGTCCAGCTGGCAGTGTGGGGCCTGAGACAGGAGCCTCTCCTGGGCCTCAGCAGCGCTCTAGTCCACTCACTCCTCCAGCTCGCTGCCTGAGCTGCAGTCATCACACCCACACCTGCTCACGCACTGCGTCCAGCAGAGACAGAAGCCCTCCCCACAGTTGAGCCTCCAGAAGTGGGATCTCATTAAACCTCTGTCCTTCATAAGCAGCTGGCTGCCTGCTGGTGTCTCACTGTACTAACACAAAATAAGACATAGGGGCTTTAAAACTCCAAACCTCGAAATTGAAGGAGAAACAGATTTTGGTTATAGATTAAGACATTTTTTTATTGTTTTGGCAGAATCAGGGATTGAACTCAGGCCCTTGCGCTTGCCAGGGAAGCTCTTATTCCATTGAGCCATCTCCCCGACCCCAAGATTTTGGTTATATTAAATATTTCTGTTCAACCAGGAGCCCCATGGATACATCTTAAACATTGGAACAAAGGCTGAATGTGGTGGTGCACATGCTTGTAATCCTAGCACTCGGAGGCTGAGGCAAGAAGATCATTGCAAGTTTGAGACCAGCCTTGGCTACAAAGTGAGCTCAAGGCCAATTTGAGGTGCACAGTGAGACCCTGTCTCAAAAAGATAGGAACCAAAAAAAGAAAAAAAGAAAAGACTGGCACAGACTGGGGAAGTCTATTTGTATGAGAGCTGCACAGTGAGCTGCACAGCTGAACCTGCACCAGCTCCACCCAATGAGGAGCCACTGGCCACATGGCTGGTGCACTCTTGGTGTGATAGGTGGAAACCAGCATCTGGGTCTACTGGTGCACGCCAGCAAGTTCTGGCACTTAGGAAGCTGAGGCAGGAGGATCACTGCAAATCAGGCCAGCCTGGGCCCTACAATTAGCTCAAGGCTGGCCTGCACTACACATCTCAAGAAACCGAATACATTAATTATGCAGCTATATTTGACTAGTGATCACCCTATTGGACAGCACAGATTTAGAATACCCAAAGAACTCCTATAAATCATAAAGAACAAGACAGAACCAGGTATCAAGGTACAATCCCAGCCACTCAGCAGGCTGAGGCAAAAAAGGCTGTAAGTTCAAGGCCAGCCAGACAACTTAGCAAGATAGTCTCAAAATAAAAGGCCAGGCATGGTGGCACATGCCTGTAATCCCAGCACTCAGGAGGCTGAGGCAGGAAGATCATTGCAAGTTTGTGACCAGCCTGGGCTACAAAGTGAGCTCAAGGCTAGCCTGAACTGCATAGCAAGACCCTGTCTCAAAAAGATAAAAATAAATGAAGCCAGCCAAATAGCTCAGCAGATTAAAGCACCTCCAAGCAGTCACAGGGGCCATGGGTTTTATTCCCAGGCCTGCTGTGCTGGCCCCACGCCTGGGGCATGCTGAGACAGCAATTGAGACTCAGCATGGTGGTGTGCACCTATAATCCCAGCTCTTGGGAGGCTGTAAGCAGGCGGATCACTAGGAGTCTGATCTAGTAGTGAGACCCTGAACACCCTGGAGACCCTTCTCCAAAATGCAAAAATAAATGAACAGAAAAATAGATAAATGGCACAGCTAAATGATATATCCAATTACCAGGGGACTAATGGACATAATAAGGTATGTTTAAACTCTTTAGTCATCAGAAAAAGACAAACTGCAACAGCAATGAGCAAAGTACTCAACTTCTATAAGCTGGTGAGAGAAAGCTGGCTGATGTGGCTGCTGCTGGGGCTGGGCCTCATCCAGTGTGAAGACATGGGGATGAAGAAAAGTCAAAAGCAGAAAGCTGGGGTCAGGTGGAGCCCTCCCACCTGGTGGGAAAAAGGAACAGCCCAGCACTTGTAGCAAATTGATTTATACAATCAGCACGAGGGAAGTTCATGGAGAGCTTAAGGAGAGGGTAGTACCTGGGACAGGAAGACTATCTACTCTTGAGCAGAACAGCACGCCTTGGGGGCTTGATGGGGAACAAGAGGGGAAGTGTCTACAGTACCGTGGGGGAAGGTGAAGTCACCACGTGCATCAGCTCCCCGAGCTGCACACACCTCATGGGATCCTGCCAAACTCATGAGAGGTGGTGGCCTTGTCCTAGGTAGCGACCTGAGTAGAGACAGCTCTGCTCCCAACAGGGCTGTGGAGATGTATGAATCCTCATGCACTGCTGGGACCCAGAGCAGCATAAAGTGGGCCTTCAAAGCACACTGCACCTGGCGTGGTGCACGCCTGCAATCTCAGCACTCGGGAGGCTGAGGTAGGGGGATCACTGTAAGCTTGTCCAGCCTGGACCACATAGGAAGACCCTATCCAAAACAAACAAAACCTGTTAGAGGAGGAAAAAAGAATCAGTATATTTACATCAACTAAAAATTATTTACATCAACTAAAAATACATAAAACACTGGTGGAAAAAAATACAAAAAGGTAGACATTACGCTAGAGTACAGATGTCTATAGGGTACAGAAAGTGTCCTGGGGGTGAACGTGAATAAACATTAACAAAACAGGAAGACCAACCTGGAACAACAATAAATCAGTCCATAAAAAAGGATTAATCTTGTATCAAATATAACCTTTAACCAACGAGTAATCTGTTTTCACTGTAGGTTTATTATAGGAAATGGTACTGGCCATGGGCAATAGGACATTTTTTTGTTTCAGTTTAAACTCTTTGAGTGTTTAGGCTCAGTTATTAAATCCTCTGTGAAAGCACTGATTTCAGTGTGATTAACCCAATAGATATAAAAGCTAGACTCTCAGGAGTAACTTCCTTGTAGATCTCTATGCAAATTTTATTTAATTAAATTAATTAAAATTTATTTATTTTAAAGAGGTAAGGTCTTGCTGTGTAGTTCTGGCTGGCTTCAACTCATGGCAATCCTCCTGCCTCAGCCTCTTGGTGCTGGGACTACAGGTGTGTGCTTTTGGCTTAGAGGGCAGCTCTGACTCAGGGTTTCCATCAGGGTGCAGGCACTACGTCACCCTAGGCCACACCATCACGGAGGAGCGGCAACCATTTGCCTCAGGTGGACGGCAAGTGAGTGTGGGTTGTTGGCAGGAGGCTCCACTTCTCCCCCGTGGTGCTCTCCAAATACTTTTGGAGTTGTGGTCTTGCTTTTTGAGCAGGGTCTTGCCATGTAAATCAGGCTGGTCTTAAAACTCACTGTGTAGCCCAGGCTGGCCTCAAATTGACAGTGATCTTCTCGCCTTGGCCTCACAAGTGCTGGGATTACAGGTGTGCAACACCATGCCTGGTTTCAAATACTCCTGGAGTGTTCCTCCTAGAGCAAGATCTGCATACATGGACACTGGCTCATGTGACTCACAAAACTCATATGTGTGACACACACACTTCCCAAGGGCCCAAAAGTCACATCCCATTAAACCGCCACTTGAAGTCAGGAATGCTGTTAGCTAAGCAGGTCCAGATGTGAGTACAGTGCCCCAGATCTGCTCCTAAAATGTGACACTGGCTCTAACACGCTCCCCTCACCTGCCCCACATCAACGTATGAAGCAAGTTGGGCTCACTGCCGCCTGATCCCCCCAGCGATGCTGGGTGAGATGGTGAGCATCACAGCTTTGGTGGCAAAGATGCAAACAGCTTCCTAGGAAGGGGAGGAAGCAAGGAATGTAAAGGCAGCCACAAAGGAGAGCCGGGAGCCTGCCACCACCCTCACATTGGCCTCACCTAAAGCAGAAGCTGGATGGGCTGGAGGATGGGGCCTGTGGCAGGCACCACAGCTAAAAAACAGGGACAAGAAGTCACAGAGGTGGCCACAGCCCTGCCGTACACCCATGCCGACATGACAGGAAAAGGCTGGTAGAGATCTGGGACTGCAGATAGCAGGGGACGTGGCACCTAAGGTTTGAATCCAGGAGAATTCCCTGCTTATCAGACTAAAAATCTATGCATCTTCAAAGGATAAAACAGCATCCAATCAATATGATATCGTATTTACAGTACATTTCAACTGAAAATGACTATAAATATTCAAAGAAACATGAATTTGTAATTATAGTTAGGAAGAATAATCACTTCTTCCTAGGGGGATCGATTAGGATACGGCCAACTTCAAAGTTGCTATTACAGGCATGTTCAAAAAGTAAAAAGAAAATATGTTCAGATTTAAGGAACACAGACAACAAAAAGGGAATCTCAAAATAAAGAGATGTAAATAAAAATCCTACGGCTGAAAACTACATTTTTCTTTTTTTGGTGGAACCGGGAATTGAACTGAGGCCCTTGCGTTTGCCAGGGAAGTGCTTATTCTACCCAGCCATCTCCCTGGCCCATCACAACCCCTAGTGTGCTCACAGATGGTGGCTCACAGAGGACACTGCAAATTGCTCCAGGACACTGGCATGCTTGTTAGGTGAGCAGCTGATTCCTGCTTAGAGATGCTCCTTCTTCTGGTCCCCCAGGGGCTTCCACAGGGATGGACAAGCACCCCAAGTATCACTAGGCCCTGACATCATTCTTCTGCCTTGAGAACTAGGGGAGCTGGGGAGCTGGCTCAGTGGAATAAGCACTTCCCTGGCAAGCACAAGGGTTTGAGTTCAATCCCTGGTGCTACCAAAAAAAAAAAAAAAAAAAAAAATCTTCAAACCAGGTGTGGTAATCCTGTAATCCCAGCACTTGGAAGGCTGAGACAGGATGATCATTGAGAGTGGAAGACCAGCCTGGACTACAAAATGAGCTCAAGGCCAGCCTGAACTGCATAGTGGGACCTTGTCTCAAGAAAAAAACAAAAACAACCAAAATCTCCACTTTGGGCCAGAGCTATAGCTCAGTGTTGCAGCACCCCCTGGCAAGAGCAAGGTTCCAAGTTTGAGTCCCCATAGCCCCAATAATCACCAATTACACCCTCCTCCTTCTGGCCAAGCACCCAAGATCTTGACTTAGCCAGTGAGACGGGTAGGAGCTTGGTGGAGCCAGGACCACCAAGAATAGATTCCTTGGAAGAAATTTTAGATTTGTGAGAGCTCTGAATCTGAGGCGCTGGCTACTACTGCTCTTCAAGCAGCACATGGAATGGTGGCCAGGACCCAAGCTCGAGGGCAGGTTGCCTCTAGGTGACTTGCTGCACTTGTGTGCTTCATGTGACACGGCACAGTGACAGCATGCTCCTTCCAGGGGTGTGGAGAAGGGACCCACAGAATGACGAGCAGGCACTTACTAAGTTGGGTAATCACTGCCCCAAAGGAACCCAGACAGGGGCCCCCACCCGAGCCTCCTCTCCAGGCAGCGACTGCTCTCCCCCTCTTCCGAGGCAGATCAATGGGTCCTTGGGCACTCCTGGCCTGACAGTGCTGTGTTCCAGCTGAACCGGCTCCAATGCTAACGGCAGACCCCAGTGACATGCAAGTATCTCACCAGGCATGTTCTTCAGAAAGATCTAGTTAGCCTTATATATACATTTGTAAGTGTATGTGGGAGCGCTTTATGTACATGGTGTAGGGAGCTCTTGAGAAAGCAGCTCAGGAACAGTTATTTTCTGCAAATGAAAGAAGAAAACAACAAGGAGGGAAGATACCGACAGTGACCCTGGATACGGAATGGACACATGGCCTGGTCGTGAGCCCACACTGCCATACTCCCCATCCTGCCCAATTTGTCCTCAGGATGGAAACTGTAGTCAACAGTGGACAAACCATGGCACCAGCACCCAGATGGTGACAGTGATAGTGACGGGCACTCTAGCCGCTGGCGTCAGCCTTGCTTCAGGCCCCTGCATCTTCCTCAGCCAAAGCCCTGACCAACTGGTGACAATAGGGCCTACTGTGGCCACTTCCTGCTGGAGCCTCAGTCGCCCTGCCTCACGAGGATGTCAGAGAGATCTTGCATGCCTTCCAGCTTCAGGTTCTGAGGAATGAGCAAGACACACAGGGACTTAGAGTGGGACAAGAGCACTAAATCCTATTCTCAGCAAAGCCACAAGGTAGTGACTCTAAGAGGAGGGCTTTGTAGTCCCTTAAGTCAGAGGTGACCCCACCTAAACACAGCCCCAGCCACCACTGGGGTGAGAGCACAGGGCACAGGTAGGAGCCCAGCAAACCCTTCCGCTGTGCTGAGCTGGCTCAGGATACCTGGGCCCCTAGCAAGGCCTCAAGCTGCTCTCTGGGGAACAAGGAGGTTATTGCGGAGATGCCCAGGAGGGGCAGCACCTTGGTTCCTAGCCTGGGGCAAATGAGTGAAATCAGGTCCATCTTTATTCTCATTTGCGTTGTTCTGAGACAGGGGCTGCCTGCGGGCCAGTCTTAAACTCTGAGCCTCACATTACCTCCTGCCTCAGCGTTCCCAGGAGCTGGGACTCCAGGCAGTGGCACCCTTAGCTGATGGAGACAGGTTTGGGCTGTGGGTATACTCTGCAGTCTAGGAGCCTTGGGTACAAGAACAACACAAGCAGGATGTGGTAGCAGGGATAGAGTGTGGAGAGTCCAGGTCTCCCAGGACAGCTCAGCAGAGGGGACACCTTGGTGTGGCACACATGGCCACCCTCACAGAGCCACTAGCAGACCTCCAGTCGGGGAGACGATAACATGTCTCTTGCTGATTACTTTCTCTGAGTCTTCTGTAGTTTGTGTCTTTTTTTTTTTTTTTTTTTTTTTTTTTTTTTTTTTTTTTTTTTTGTCTTTTTGAGACAGGGTCTCACTATGCAGCAGTTCAGGCTGGCCTTAAGCTCACTTTGTAGCTCAGGCTGGTCTCGAACTCACAACAATCCTCCTGCCTCAGCCTCCCGAGTGCTGGGATTACAGGCCTGCGCCACTACGCCCAGCTTTGTAGTTTGTGTCTGATATCAGAACCAATGGGGAGACACTTCCGCTACCGTGTCCCACACCCAGACAGGGGCTGCATGCCTGCCACCCTGGCTTCACACAGGACACATCACCTCCAGGATCCTCAGGGGACAGCCACCCTACAGCCCAATGCATGATCACTCTGAGCAAAGCTGGCCTGCACAGGCTTGGACATTTGCACCAGGGGCTCCAGGCAGCAGCCAGGCCTGGCCTAGGGCTCTTCTGAGTCTTTCTGGTTCCCCCGTGAACTTCTGTCTCTGGCCAGCTCCTGGCTCCTCTGAGCCACAACCATGGAGACAGGGAAGCCTCAGCTCCTCACACCCACTTGCTAGCACTCCACCACCATCTAACTACCCTGCCTGAGCACATGTGGGGGTCCCCCTGCTCAGGGCAGGCCCTGTCCTTAGAGGAGGTACGGGACCTATGCCATGGAGCACACCAGCTCTGCACCCTTGCTGGGGCAATGGCGCAGGCCTCTTTTACAAGATG
>PVKA01044547.1:0-16086 GCA_004027165.1 Ctenomys sociabilis | reverse complement strand
AGCCTGATCTTTGTCCTAGCTCTTGAGAGGTAACCTAGACACCCTGGGCATTCTGAATGATAGGCATATCTTTGTTGCTCATGAGGGACTCCTCAAATCACACCTGATAGTTTATGTCAGTGAGGTGATTCAGGATGAGGGCTGGCCAGACAGAACACCAAGCATGTGATTAAAGGATTGGGACTTTAGGAAATCATGTGACAATGATTCAATCAAGCATACCTATACAATGAAGCCCAGATAAAAACTATGGATATTGATACTTAGGTGAGATTCCCAAGCTGGCAATTAACCGTGATAGAGGAGTAATGCATCGCTGAGGCTTTGGAAACTTTATCCCAGTCCCAGTAATAAGCTTTAGGGATCGAGGTAGAGTCATAGATGTGATTACTTTGGATTTCTCACTAACACTGTAAATCAGGAGGCAATTGTTTACCCTAAGAGAGAAAATAATTCTAGCAAATAAATAACTAAAGTAGATATTTGTTAAAAGAAGTCATATAAACAACCAATATTTAAAAAACAAATCTCCCCAGTCAGAGAAATCCAAAGAACAAAATGATAATATTATCTCACACCAATTACAATAGTTTACATCAAAAAGATAAACAATAACAAATGCTGGTGAAAAGGCAGAGAAAAGACAATTGGTAGAAATATAAATGAGTACTTGTTGAGAGGAATGGAAAGAAAGATGTGGTATTTTTATACAATGGAGTATTACTCAGCTGTAGAAAAGATAAACTCAAGGTTTTTATAGGTAAATGGATGCAACTAAAGACCATACTTGCAAGTGAAATAAATAAGACCCATGTGTAAACTACATATTGTTTTGATAGTATAAGAACCTGAGAGAGTAAATAAAATCTGAAAAGTATAATAGATACTGTGAAAGGGAAAGAAACTGTTCAAAGGAACTACTGGAATGGGGAAAAAGAGAAAAGAAAGAAGGGAAAAAGAAATCTGTAACTATATGCACAAGATAGCGTGGATAGTTGTATGCTGATTTCTGCTGATCTATTGAAAGGCACAGTAGAAGCTTAAATCATTTTTGTCTTTTTAAATTTTTATTTGCATGCTTTTATCTGGTAACCTGAACAACCAATCTGAAGACAACAATATGTAATACAATAACCGCTGTTAAATTTCTATTACTTTGGTTAGTGACATTCTATATCAGTTCTAATGTATTTTTTACTGTTTATATTCTCTCAAAAGATGAAAAAGGAAAAATAAAAAAATAATAAACTCCAGAAAGAAATACAAAGTTATACCAAGAAAATAGAACAAGTAGTCCTTCTCAATAGGCTCTAGAAATCATCTATGTATAATTTTTAACTAATGCATCACAGCCATATATATCATCATATGACACAGTTATTGTTTGGGTGGTCTGTATGTAAACTGATTAATGTATTCTTAACTATTCAAACAGTAAGTGTTGCTATAACTCAGATTACAACATAATTTTTGAAGAGTGGACAGATGGGAATTGTGTGTGTGTGAATGTGTACATGTTTGTAAACAAATGAGTAAGAGAGGTGTTCTAGAAAATAAACTAAATAAATTCTCATCTCTCATAGAAAGAAATTAACAGATAAAGCTAAGAAAAATATATATATACTCAAGAAGTAGCTGTATCATCCTATTATTTCAATGGATAGTTATCCAAAGGAAGAAAATCAGCTAACATACAGTCTCTGAAAAATGGGATATAGAAAAAAAAGGTCTGCTATTTGTCTAAAAGAACCTCAGAGCTACTTGCCTCTTAAATATTTGAATGCAAATATAAAAGTTAAAAGATCTAGATTAGGTGCTGGTCAAATAACTCATCTGATTAAAGCGCCTTGGGGGGGGTTGGTTAATACCTCTGGGCCTGATATGCAGGCCCCGCCCCCAGGGTGCCCTGAGACTGCAATTGAGACTGGGCATGGCGGTGCACATCTGGAATCCCAACTCTTGGGAGGCTATAAACAGGCTGATCACTACAAGTCTGATCTAGTAGTGAGACCCTGAACAACTTGAAAACCTTTCCCTAAAATACCAAAAGAAAAGATTAAATTAAAAAATGAAAGACTGCAAGACTGATTTTCATAATGGCTGTAGCAGTCTATATTCCCACAAGCAGTGGAGAAGGGTTTCTTGTTCCCCACAGCCTCTCCAACATTTGTTGTTGGTTGAGTTCTTAATGATATCCATTCTTTCTGGGGTGAGATGGGAATTTCAGTGTTATTTTAATTTGCATTTCACAGATGGCTAGTGATGTGGAGCATTTCTTTCATGTATTTATTAGCTTCTAGAATTTCTTCCTCTGAGAAGTGTGTGTTCATCTCAGATAAACATTT
Source organism: Ctenomys sociabilis (assembly GCA_004027165.1). Taxonomy (NCBI): domain Eukaryota; kingdom Metazoa; phylum Chordata; class Mammalia; order Rodentia; family Ctenomyidae; genus Ctenomys; species Ctenomys sociabilis. The sequence continues at coordinate 13,741 of PVKA01044547.1, read as the reverse complement.
CTGGACTGGGTCTTTAAATTTTGAGGCCTTAATGTTTTGTAGTAAAAAAATACATATATATACATACATATGTATATATACATGTATGTATGTGTGTGTATGTATGTATGTATGTACATACAAAATAGTTAGCATAAGGGCCAAGGAAATGGCTCAGTAGAATAAGCACTTCCCTGGCAAGTACAAGGGCCTGAGTTCAATCCCTGGTTCTGCAATAAATAAATAAATAAATAAATAAAAATAGCTAGCATAGATACATAGCTACTTTCTCTTAGTTCAATGAGAAAAAAGTTTTGAACTAACAGCATTTAGACAAGATATGTCTGCATCTTGTACTATGAATAACTACTACTAAGACAACAATATGCAATGTATTAATTATTTTTTATTAATTATTGTAACTGTCCTAGTAACCTATTTTGAAGCTGTCTGATTGCTACTTCTTTCTTAATAAAATTAATATTAAAAAAGAAAACATTCAAATGCATTTCTGACAGTAACAAAATAGAAAAAAATAAAAAATGGATGAAAATGGGCCAGCCCTGTAATCCCAGTTATTTGGGCAGCAGAGGCAGAAAAATTGCAAGTTCGAGGCAAGGAGTAGACACATAATTCAGTGCAAGGCCCTGTATTCAATGCCTAGGGTTGAAAAAAAAAATTCTTTCAGAGCACAACTTTAATACTCTAGATACATTGAACATTTCCAAATGGAAATGTTTCCAGATTTATTTGACTGTGAAAATTACCCACAAGTAACACAGACACACACACACACACACACACACACACACACACATACATCCTTGCTTTTTGATACATAATTTCATAAGACTGGGTAGGATACAATTTAAGTAAAACTAAATTTAATCTCTTGAAGTCAAAACTGGGCCTAGTTACTGCTTACTGTGACTCAATTCAATAACAAGGTTGAATTTGTTTTAGTCAAGTAATCTCTTTAAAAAGGAACTGCTTCCTATAAAGTAAATCTGATCTCATGATGAAAGTCACAGGTAAGAATCAAATTTAACATAAAATTATTTCAATATTTTCCCTGCAAGACATATTGAGGAATAAATAAGTTTTATTTTTGAAGAAAACTAAATCAGGCTGCAATATCAATAAAAAATTAAGCCAAATTTTTCACCTATTACATTTGGTTTTTGTTATTCATGCTGTAACATGAGATTATATTAAATAACCTCCAATAGTGCTGTTCTTTCATAAACAGAAAGTTTATGAATGAAGAATTCTCATAAAGACCAGGGTTTTCAAAAGCATTATTCCTATTTACCTTTATTTCCTACTCACTCCAACCTTCCAGCCACGCACAGGATTTTCTGTGGAAGACTCTGATGTGATATTTTAAAATACTGACTGGAAGCGGAACAAGGCAGGATGCCAGTTCCAGGCCTCGGGCAGGCCGAGGCAGAAGCTGGCCTAGGTTGGCAGTGCAGTAACTTACTGAGAATCTGTTTCAAAACAAAAACAAACAAACAAATAAAGACCTGGAGGTGTAACTCAGCAACAAGGCCTTAGGTTCAATCCCCAATACTGCCAAACAGAAACAACAGGAAAATAAAAGCACAAACAACCTAATAAAAGATGTCAAGGGCTGTTAGTAAAGGGAAAATGTGCAGTGATTCTCCCTCAGAGAGTTTTTTTAATCACGATAAGAATAATAAAATTGCTGCTAGACTCAGTTTTTAAGGAACAATTTCAGCAATGTAGAATGTATTTATATCAAATATTTTACAATGGTTTTGTTTAAAACTCAGTAAATTCATACAGTCAAGCATTTCAATCCATCAGCCACCTAAATTGAAAGTGGGTGTCTGATATCCAAGATGCATTAATGTTTTGAAAAACAATCTATAGAAAAAATAGAAGCGATATGCCATATATCATGAAAAAAAAAATACAAGTGTTCTAATGAAAGGTACATAAGCTTATCAATATTTTTCTTCTGATGGAAAATAAAAGCATGAGGCATAAATTCACCTTCATTGAATTTTTCTTTCTTAATAAATTATTTATTCTCCTTCCTTAACAGAATAATAACAGGAAGAATAGGAACTGCTGAGTAAGAGCTAATGACTTAAAAACCTCTAAAAGAAATCTAGCATATCTTTTGTCAACATTATAAAATGAGTTATAGATTGAATTATACCAGATACTTTGCAAACTCTGCCACAGAGCAAAACCAGAAAAGAAATATTTTTTTCTTTTAAATTTATGGGCCTCTTTAACTTATTAAAATACAAAGGCAAAAATATTGAATATTTTAACAGGCCAACTTAGTTTGCCAGTCTTCTCCACTAGAAGATGCTATTACCCTTGGTTAAAAGCAAAACCCTATCAGCCATTTGATTTTATCACTTACCACTGACCAAAGACGAGGTGGAATGTTGAAGGAATGAAGGAGCCGTCTCAAAGAAAGGTCAGGTTTCTGAGCTTTCCAATTCTTGCCCTCCTTGGGTAATTCTTGGGTGACTTCAACTTCCAAGCACATGAGTAGCTGGCCATCATCCACAAGTAATTCAGATGCTTGGAAGCTGACTGTCTCCTAACATTTTAACTTTAATTATTTTATCCTTCTCTTTGTTAACAAGAGTGTCTCATACTGAAATGATGATCAGAAAAAATAGGCCATAAATTATATCTATTTATAATTTTTAAACTAATGCACCAGTCATAGCCATCACATGACTGTGGTGCATTTGTCTGCTGCTTTTGGTCATAATTAGTCATCCCTAGCCAAATACAAAAGAATCTAAGAAAAATCCTCATTTTTCCTAGCTCCTATTCATTGTACTCTTCACCCTAAGCTTATTGTCAATAGTTCCATATGATTCAGACATTGATTTGGATACTAAAGGCCCTCTGATTGAGTTTCCTCAACAAGAAATGATATTTCATATGCCTGAAAAGAAATAATCTAGAATAGTTCATTATCATTAAGTTCACTTGTTTTTTATTTTAAATAAAAGTATTCAATATGGCCCCTAAGGAAGCTTGAAAGTATAAGGTAGAACATTTATTTATTTATTTATTTATTTATTTATTTATTTATTTATTTATTTATTTAATGGACTTTTTGAGACAGGCCATCACTAGGCAGTTCTGGCTGGCCTTGAGCTCACTCTGTAACCCAGGCTGGTCGCAAGCTCAAAGTGATCCTTCTGCCTCAGCCTCCCAAATGCTAGGATTATGAGTGTGAGTGACCATGCCTGGCTTATTTTTCTTCCTGATTACTTTGTAAATAATCGAAAACAGTGCTGGTTAATTCAAATGACTTTTACATAGTTTGATCTCATGTTGCTGTTAAAATGTTCTGTCCTGTTAAGTATATTCAAAATTATGTGGTAACCTTTCCTAAACATTAAGATTTATATATATATATATATATATATATATATATATATATATATATATATATATATATATAATATCCAACAAATAGAAAAAAACTTGCCTAAATACTTTAATACTGAATTTAATGAGACATCATGAGATTCATACAAGTTACTTTTAGCCCTACAATTACAAGAGTTGCTCAGAGTGGTGACCCTTATTTTCTAGACATTTATTAATGCTGTGAACTGGAAATGTATACATTTTGTGTATGCTCTGAAGTGTATAAATCTTGTCATATTGTAACAAAGTTAAATATAAACTTTGTTATAAGAACCATGTTCAGTCATAGGCAGGGTTTTGTTTGTTTTCTTTTCTTACTATTAACTGAGAAGCTTAGTCAAAAAGTACAGAGATTTGCTTTTCTAGGTTCAATAATAAATGGTCAGTAATACATTTTTTTACCGTTCTTAAACTGCCTTGAGTTTCTCTTGTAAATGTTCATGTCTTTTTGTACAACGAAGCAGAAAAGAATAGTCAGACTACCTTCTTTCCCAGAGGAAAAGCAGTTCATGATGAGAAGAAAGTAGTGAAACAGCAAGGAGCAATCACAGCTCTTCCTATCCTTTGTACCTTATCCTGGTTATTTACTCTGGGTAGTGCTTGCACCCTTAATCCTAGTGCCCTTGATCCTGTGGCACCATCAATTAATTCCAGCAACCTCTGAAGAAGCCCCACCTATGACCACATGAGGCTTTGGGGGAACATCTAAATGCAAGCTATAAAAGTCACCCCTTGCTGCTCAGACTAATGTACATCCCTTTACACAAAAGGCATTTAGTCCTTCAAGAGTTGCCAGAGTCCCAACAGTTTCATAATTGCTGAAAAGTCTAAGTCCAAAGGACTCTTCTGAGATGTAAGGCTAATTCTCAGCTCTAAGCCCCTATATACATGAAAATAAAGTTAAACACTTCCAACATTGAGTGACACAAGTTAGACAATTCCATTTTAAAAGTTACACATGGGGACAGCAAGAAATGGAAACAGCAAGACCAAAATCTAGCAGAGCAACAATAAGTCCCACAGTTCTACTTCTTGCATCTCTTGTAATCTGTGGCAAGTTATAAAGTCAAAAGGGCTTGAGTGACTCCAGCCCTGCATCATGCTGGTGGCTATAGCTCCCATGGTTTCTTTCTTTGGATGGCTTTGCTCACTCCTTGCAGCTTTCCTTGAATAATCCTTGTTCCTTGCTTCTCCAATCTTTTAGGGTCTCCCCTGTGTCTCTGGCTTCATACTCACAGCTACACACACTGCTCTCTCAGGGGCACAATTCCTTGCCTCCCAGGTCTTCTGAAATCTTGCTGAAAGCCTTACTGACCTTACAACTCTTGAACTCTACATATGCCTACAACCAGCACCAGGTGAACTGGGCCAAGGCCTGTGGCCAGCTGTAGTTGTAGCCAGGCTTCCTTCTTTCTTGGCTGTAAGGGTCCAGTGCCTATAAACCAAATCTGGAAAAACAAATTCCCTAAGCCTCCACCATTCTGGAACATGGTACTTGAGGTGGAGTGGGGGTTCTCTTCTCAAAGCAAAGTCTTTCATTTTTGAAATTTTGAGGCTGCAAAGAGTGGAATTGTGCAAAGTGATGCCCTCAGGCTATTTTTTCTGTTGTCTTGTAAAGGACATTTAGTCTTGAAGGACTAAATGCCTACTTGGCTTTTTCTTCCTAGCCATTTTAGCAACTGGTTTCTCTTCTATTCCATCTTTTCAGGGTTCAACCTTATTGGAGCTTCCTTTCAAACTCACAGCATTTTAGATCATCCCACTGTGCTCTTTGCCCTTGATTCTCAACATAAATCTGGCTAAAAACCTCCAATATTAACCATGCCACTACCTTAGCATTAGACTACCTTGAAATTTCTTCTCTGAGATTAGTTAGCTCACCACCTTTAATCTTAGTCACGGGCAAACTCTCTGGACAAAAGCAAAATGCAGACAAACTCTCTTCCAAGGAGTAATACACATTGTCTGGAGTCCAACAACGAATTAGTTCTTCTTCCAAAAAGAAGTCAGTCATAAACTGGGACAAAGCTAAACAGAGATCTAAACCTCCCAAAGTTTTTATTCAGTAATTTTCTTTTTCAACTTGACTATAAAATGGAAGCACTTGAAATTTTTTCAATGTATTATATTATTTTAATGAATATTGCCTAGATAATAAGGTCTATATGTATATATATATATATATTCATATTTATATATGTATATATATTTTTTCAAGACAAAAATATACACTCTAGGTACAGCTACATCAACTCAAGTCAACCTTTTCCCATCAAAATGAAAACAGTAATTCATTCAGCTGCAAAATTTAATAAGGTGAGCAGTGACAACCAGAAGAACAAAATGTTCTGAGCAGAAGAGATGGAGATTTAAACATAAATACTGATTGGGGGATCAATTCCTAAAATGTGGTACACATAATACTGGTCCCATGCAGTCCTCGTAAGAAACATTTTAGAGACTGACACATCTGGGAAACACTGCTTACACATTTATACACATTAGGTCCTAGTAATTTTCAGAAGAAAACATGTTAATTTATTATAATTAAGTGTTACATAATAAGAGGACAACAGCTCTTTAAAGAAAATAATTTAAAACTATATATCTATGCTTAAAGATCTCTGGATAGTAGAAATATAGAAGACATCATAACATGAAACATTTATGAGTCAGCATCTTATTCACAGCACAAAACAGAAAAAATGTGTCTAAATTCAAGATGAAGTTAAAATAAAAATGTTAACACCTTCTCTGAGCCTACCACACCAGCTTTGTTCTGTAACCAAAGGCATTTGTATTTTTTTAAAGAGATAAAAGACTACACTAGGGCAAGTTGTTGAATCCATGGCATATGTTACTGGAGACTTACTGTACATATATGGGTGTATTGATCCATCTTAAGAGTCTGTTTCCTGGTGACTTAAAGAACATGACTTTTAGAAGTTCCTTGAGAACATTCAGCAATTCTCTCTCTCTCTCTCTCTCTCTCTCTCTCTCTCTCTCTCTCTCTCTCTCTCTCTTACACAGGGAACTGACCCCAGAGATTTCACTCTGAGCTTAGTCTCCAGTTCTTTCTACTTTCTTATTTTGAAACAGGATTTCACTTCATTAGTCAGGAGGCATTCCAACTTGTAAAGACCCTACCTCAGCGTCACAAATGCTGAGATTACATGTGGGCACCATCATGCCTCACTTAGCATGCATTTTTAGCTTTGTTACCTAAGGACCTAAGTCAAAGGAAAGTGAATAGTAATTTTATTTTGATTATGACATCTGATAAAGTGAAGTTCCCTTAAAATTATTTGTTACTTCATACAGACATAGATTTGCCCAAAGATTCACTTCAATATTGATGTTAAAAAGAGGAGAATGGCATTGTGTAAAAATTATGTACAAAGGTTGCTACATGTGTCACGTTACCAAGGAAACATGCCAGGTAGCTTAATTTCTAAAAGATACAAAAATTATGAACTCCTTAAGCACAAAGACTGTGTCTGAAACACTGTCTCACTGAAACCCTCCTGCATGTTATACACAATATAAACAGATACTGAAAACGTGAATGAGTCAGTAACACAAAGTATGTGAATGTTTCAGTTAGCAAAGGAATAAAAATTCTATGAAGTCTGTATACAAAAAGCTGGCAATCAGCTGTATACTACATATTAAACAGGAGGGCGTGAAACAGCTAAAAAATGCTCATACTCACAGCCTAAAATTTTTAAGAGAATATTTTATTCTTGGTAAACAGGAAAACTTAGGAGGTAGGATTAAGTCTGGACTATATCTGACGCACAAAAAACCAAGAAAATATATTCTGTGTGTGTGTGTGTGTGTGTGTGTGTGTCTGTGTGTGTGCGTGCCATGTGCTTAAAAGGCAAAAGGAACAATCAATATTATAAAAACACTGATTTATACTTCTGGTAAGGATGGGAAGTTAAGTGTTCTCATTAGACTCTGTTCCCTCCAAATTCACAAAATATTACTAAAGGAATTTCTTTAAAATAAAAGAGTAACATGTTATAACTACAAGAGTATTTTTTAAAAGTTATTTGAAAAGTTGCAAAAAATAACTGATTTAAGTAGACTAATTCTTTAAATGACAGTGGGAAAAAATTGAAGTAAAAAATGCTTAGAATTGACAAAATCTTGTCATCCTGGAAGTAGGGTGAAGGTGAACCTAAAACAAGATAATCTGGAAGTTAATCTAAACTCCAGTGAGGACCTTGAGTTCTCTTTGTGAGAAGTATGTCTCTCTCAAGAAAGAGTAAAATGTAGGTTTTTCTGATGATCAAAAATAGTTGAAGGCAAAGTCAGATTGCCCTAAACCAAGAAATTAGGTCAACATGCTTACTGAAAATTCAGATCTCATCTGATTCCCCATTTTACTTCCTAGAATACTGTCAGCCTGGCCTTTACCCTCCATGCAGAATACCAGACTCTCATCAGACCTAAAAGACCGAAAGATACTGATGAAGAAGAATAACTCATTAATTAGCAGGTAGTACTTCTCAGTTTTGATACTATTGACATTTGAAAGGAGATAATTCTTTGTTATAGGGAACTGTTCTATGGCTTATAGAATGTGCGGCCACCTCCATAGTCGCTGTCTATAGAACAAGTAGATGCCAAGTAGTACGTACTATCTTTCCAGACCTGACAATCAGACCAGATGCTCCTTGGTGGGCAGAAATCCTCCTCGTTGACAGACGCTGCTTTTTGTTAAGACCCATAGTTGATAGGCTCAGAATTTCAAATTAGCTTTCTGCTTATTAATTACTACAAACAGAAATTATGCATGGGTGAGTATCTGTAGATACTCTGTAATTTATGCTTGAATTAATTTAAAATTTAGGAAGCATAGTATGGTTTAGTTCCTCTCAAATAAAATTATTTTATTGTTTATAAAATCTGAATTTCTAAGAGCTCCTAAGGAATACTATTTGTAATTAAAAGTATCCTGAAATAATTAAAAATCAAAAACACTGTTCATATGATCTATCTATGGAGAATTGGTTGAATTTACTTTGCTGTACATTTTTTTAATAGCTTGCTCTTTTTCATTCAAGAAAAACTTATTATCTTAATAAAAAATAATCACGCATGAACATAAAACCTGAGTTAGTCAAGTGGAACCTCTTGGAATGTCTTTGAGGTACTGATTTTAAAGAGATGAGTATCTAAGACTAGTTTGAAAACGGTACATTTTATTACCTTTCACGTTCTATCCTAGTTTTAACGTCAATTTCAAATTAGAGAAAGAAAAAGAATGTCATTATTAAGCTGTATCAATATGTGAGGTATATGTTGCACATAATTTTTAAAAAAATATTTTAAGGAGAATAATTCCATTTCAGAATGGAACGGTAACTCAAAAGCAATCTGCAAACCTCTCAACCAAGGAAGGAACCACTAATGTCTGGTTTATGACCATGGATATGGTGCTGCTATTTAAAATAAATAAATAGGCTGGGCCCGCAGATTGAGAGAATGGGGTCCACTGGCCTGGCACGGCTGCACGGGCTGTACGCTGTGTATAAGCCCCCAGGGCTGAAATGGCTGCATCTGTGGGGTACGGTAGAGATGCAGCTTATGAAAGGTCTCAATGACTTCAAGCCTCCTCCTCCGAAACAACATCAGTACCTCGCTTTTTGACGTGCCCCGTGGAAGACAGCAAAGAGAAGGAACTGACCCCGAGTGCCCTCCTTCACCGACCACCCTCTAGTACAAGGGCCAGCATTCACCAGCCTGAAGATTGGTGTGGGACACCGGCTGGATGTCCAGGCTTCAGGCGTACTCGGCTGGCCTTGAACTCACTTTGTAGCCCAGGTGGCCTGGACCCCTGGCAGTCTTCCTGCCTCAGCCTCCTGAGTGCCAGGCTTGTGGCATATGCAACCCTATGAGGTAGATACTCTGTGGTTCTGTGGATGAAGAAAGCAAGGCTGCAAGAGCCTGGCCTAGTGCTCGCCATGGGACACGGACGCAGACTCCTCACCGACCTGTATGACGCTCACCTCACCAAGGCTTACACTGTGCGTGGCCTCTTGGCAAAGCTACAGATGACTTCCAGGAGTTCGGGCGGCTGGTGGAGCAAACAACATACGACCACGTGACCAGAGAGAAGCTGGAGAGGATCCTGTCTGTCATCCAAGGTTCCCACCAGAAGGCTCTGGTGATGTACTCCAACCTGGGACCTGCAGTCTCGGGAGGCCTATGAGATGGCAGTGGGACTAGTCTGGCCCATGAACAAATCCCGATGCTCATCTGCGGCATCCGATGCCTGCACGACGCACCTCTGGAGTTCCTCTTAGAGGCGCAGTGCACGCATGAGACGCAGCAGCAGCTCCGGAGACTGGTGCACAAGATCGGCCTGGAGCTCAGGACCACTGCCGTCTGCTCCCAAGTCCGACGCACTCGCGAAGGCACCTTCACACTGGATGACGCCCTCCTGAGGACCCAGTGGAACCTGCACAGCATCCAGGATGCCATCCAGGCTGCGGCCCCCAGGGTGGTGGCAGAGCTGGAGAAGAACCTGAGACCACTGTGTGGCGCCCAGCAGCTCCCTGGTCCTGCTGAGCCTCGGGGCTCCAGACACTCGAACTCTGCCTCGGGGCTGGAGCACTGAAGGGCCCGACAGCTGGTGGGGCTGTGGGCAGATTAAGGTAAAAACTCAGCATTTAGGAGCCAGAACTAAGTGTGCGGGAAACAAGTACAGGGGACGTAGCAAATCCAGGACGCTAGGAGGCTGAGACCCAAGGATCACGAATTTAAGCCAGCCTGGGCAACTGAGCAAGACCTTGTCATACAATAAAAAGTATAAAAAGAAGGGATGGGGGTGTAGCTCAGTGTAGGGGCTTGGAATCCCATCCCGCTGGGACTGGCAAGTTAGCTCAGTGGACTAAAGCACCTGCTTAGGCAAGAGCTGGGACTGAGGTTCAATCCCCAGTCCCATACTCTACATGACGTGCCCACAGAGTGGGCTGAGCCTGTAATCCCAGCACTGGGGAGGCTCAAAGTAGGAGATCACAGTCTAAACTGCATAGTGAGACCCTGCAAGAACCAAGTACATTTTAAAAAAAAAGAAAAATTCCATCCCCATGCTAGGGGAGACAGAGTCTACATTAGACAAAAACTGAAATTATAGCTGGGTGTACTTGTTGCTGCCTATAATCCCAGCACTTGGGAGCTGAGGCAAGAGTGGCTGTGAGTTTGAGTCCAGCCTGGGCTAAAAGTGAGAAAAGGCCAGCTGGAACTCTAGTGAAACCCTGTCTCAAAAAAGACAAAAGCTGTGCCCACCTGTAATTCAGGTACTCGGGAGGCTGAGGCTGGAACATTGGAAATTCCATCTCAATCTAGCAGTTTAGTGAGACCTGTCTCAAAATAAAACTCAGATTGGGGATATGGAGTGTTGTAAAGGACCTGGGTTTAATGCACAGCACAAAGAGAACCAGCTGAGCTTGCTCATCTGTGAGATGAGCGCAGTGACTGCCCACCTGCAATTTATAGGGACAGGAAGTCAGGTGCTTCCCCCAGTGCCTGGTGCATGGCATGTGCTTCCATGTGAGCTGTTTGCTGTGTGGCTGTGTCCCCTCTGCATATCCTTCAAGCCAAGGTGGGCACTCATTCCTCTGGCATGCGGAGCCCACCACATGCCCTACAGATGGGATGACAGTGGTCCTTCGTTTCTGTGATCTCCTGCATCCCTCACCTGAGTCTTGTGTGAAAAACATTAGACAGAGGCAAGGAGCAGAGCATCTAACTGAACAGAACAGCCACAGTCCAAGCAAAGCCCATCAGAGAAGCCACCACTCCAAGAGGAGCCTGGGGACACATGACTGAGTGACATCTCAGTGGCATCCAAGAACAGGTCCTTGCTACAGGAAGATGGTGGACTTTGAAGTATGTGGAGAAACTGGTGCAATAAGAGACATTATACTAGTGTGGGATTGTTAATACCCTAACAGAGGATCTGGGTGCCTAGTGTGGGAATCCTCTGTCCTCAGATTTGTTCTGTAACTGGCTTCAAAGCCAGGCCCAGGGTACATGCCTGTAATCCCAGGACCTTTGGAGACTGGAAAGGTACATGTTTAAATCCTGCCTGGACAATTTACCAAGAGCTGTCCTTAAAAAGGGGCTTTTGGGCTGGTGATGTAGCTCAGTAGTAGAGAGCTTGCCTAGCATGCACAAGGCCCTGAGGTCAGTCCTCAGTACTATGCTCCTCCCCCCAAAAAAAAATAAATAAAAAGAGAAGTGCTTGGGAAAAATAAATTAAATTAAATTAAAATTCAAAAAGGAGGAGGAGGAGGAAGGAGAAGGCAAAGGAGAAAGAGAAGAAAAAAGAGAAGAATAATTATTTATCCGATTTGTACATCATCTAGAAGCATGCCCAAATCTGATTTTTATAACTTTTCCCCTTTGGTACAGATTTTAAAGGTAAAAGAATATGGCTTTCTCTTTAATTCTCAGTTTGAGTTTGGTACAGAGCCCAGTATAAGATGAAATACAACCATCTTGGGTCAAGTGGCCACCCTTAAAAACAACTATGACTCAGCCTTACCAGCATCTGAACAGAATCAGTGTGCTCTGGGAGGATCATTCCAATGATCTATATCAGGATGTGAGCAGAGGTAAGCCGCTGACCGCGCTTGCGCAACCAAACTACTTTCTCCTACCTTAATAGGCCAAAGCAAGCCACCTCCTCCTTCCAGCCCCTTTTTAAAACAGCACCATGTTATGTTGAGCACATGGGTGCCTCTTGCATCTCGCCAACAGTTGTGCGACATAGCTATTATATTTTCATTTGCCTTTGTTTCAGACTTGATAAATTTTTTGCCACCTGTATTACATACCAGCCCCTGTAATGGTATCTCACATGGCTTTTTGATGTTCCCTACAGGGGCCGTGCTCTGCCTCCCCTTTTCCTTCTGTCACTCTCCACAGCTACTTAATTCTCAACTGGACTTCCTGATGCATGAGATCAACAAACACCCAGCATTCAATTCAGGGTTTATCTAGCAATGAGTCTTCTCTTGCAAGCCCAAACTGACCACCTGGACAGATTTGGCCTGAATATATATGTTCCCTTCTTTCTTTCTTTCTTTCTTTCTTTCTTTCTTTCTTTCTTTCTTTCTTTCTTTCTTTCTTTCTTTCTTTCCCCCATTCCAGTTCTTATCTCTTAAGCACTTTCTTTCCCTTTAACAATATCTATTGTACCGTTTGGATCCCATTTCTTCTTTCAGTTTCTTACATTAAGCAGATAACGTGATGTTTACACATGCAAGTCTGATTTATTTCACTCATAAAAATGGTCTCTAGCCACATCCATTTACCAATAAAAGCCTCGAGTTTTAACTTTTTTGTAATATTCCACTATGTAAAAATACTACATTATTTTTTATACATTCCTCAGTTAATGGGCATTTGAGCTGTTCACAATATTTACCTAAGACAAATTGTGCTGCTACAAACATGGGGCACATATATTTCTGCGGTATTTCAATTCTCCTGGAAAAGTACCCAGAAGAGGAATAGCTGGGCCAAACAGGACTTCTAATCCTAGCATTCTGAGGTATTTCCATAGAAGTTGCACCAGTCTACATTTCCACAACAGTGGGGGAGGGTTCCTTTTCTCTCACAGCCCCACTAGCATGTTTTATCAGTTGACTTTTTGATGATAGCCATTCTTTCTGGAGTAAGAGGGAATCTCATTGTTGTTTTCATTTGCATTTCTCAAATGATCAATGATATTGAACATATTTTCATAGATTTACCATTTGCATTTCTTCATCTGAGAAGTATATATTCATCCCAGATACCTATTTTTCGATTTGGTCTTTCAAATTTTGTGATTTCATTTTTTTTCAATTCCTCATATGTTCTAGGTATAAGTCCTTTGGAGTTGGCTAAAATTCTTTCCTAATTCGTGGGTTTTCTTTTCATTTATTGCTGATTTCTTTGATGTGCAAAACATTTTTAATAAAATGAAATACCAGTAGTTGATTCTTTAAACTATTTCCTGTGTGCTTTGATTTTTGTTAATGAATTCTTTGCCTACTCCTATGTCCTCAAGATTTCTACCCATTTTCTCCTCCAGGAGATTGAGTGTTTCTGGTTTAATCTTAAAACAGATTCTTGAACTCGACACCACAATCCAACACAGTCCAGCATTCTGCAACCATAGGGAGTTATTCAAAGAAATTGTCGACCATATCCATTTACAGCTCAGCTTAATATTATGGGCTCACGATGTATACTTCATTTTTATACATTTATGCTTTTCTGCTGGATGGTTAAGACCTAGGTAGATCCAAACTTATATACCAAC
>PVKA01044546.1:0-16094 GCA_004027165.1 Ctenomys sociabilis | reverse complement strand
AAAAAAAAAAAAAAAAAAAAAAAAAAAGACAAATAAGAATTTAAAAATAGAGACATTGACTCATAAAGTAAAGCAATGTGTGGAGATTGGGCTTAAAATAGGGCCTTTAATATGCAAGTGGTGTCTAACTTGTTACAGAAAATTGGGGAAAGACCAAATGAATCTCAGCAGTAGGGACTTTGCATTCTGTTCAAGGCCCTCAAGCCTTTATGTATGTACCACAGGCCCTCTCTGGCATCCTCAGGGCTTCACATTGGTAAAGTAAAATCTTGCGAAGTACAAATGTGTTCACTCATGCCGACCTGATCCTCAGCTGAGCTTAGTCTCTGATTCTCTGCACCCACTCATGGGAGTGGGACATACACTGACCTCAGGTGTTCCCTTCCAGGAGCAGGGTTTCTGACCTGGAGAGGCACCCTGTGTGTGGGGATGGCATGTCCAAAGTCTGCCAGGTTCCATCACCCTCGGGTGATAGAACTCACATTCAAAGATCCTGGATTGAAAGACCCCATTACCTGTGACATTTGCTCCACCTTCAAGGTCCTTCTATCCTCTTTCCTGGGTACAGCAGTGGTCTTTGCTCCTGTCCCTGCCCAGACCCCTAAGCCGTCCTTCCCTTGGACTTGGTCCGGGGTTAATTTGGGGCTCCAAAAGCCCAGGAGGAAGGTCCTGCTGTCCAATGCTCCCAGTAGCCAGCAGAGCTCTCCACAGCTTTTCCTGTCCTCTGCCCCCACAGCCACTCTGCTGTCTCTTCTGCCTGGTAGTCCTTTCCTACAGGGTGAGTGCCTCTTTTCTAGGAGTAGCCAGTGGGGTTGGGCTGTGTCCTGGCTCCTGGGCTGAGCACTCCCAGAACCCTCTGCTCCATTTCACATAAGGAGAAACTGAGGCATGGAATGGTCTGTTGAAGCCCCTCTGGAAGTACTTGGACATTGGTAGCCTCTTCCCACTTCTCTATGATGCATTTCACAGAGTCCTCTTCCCTATCTCTCCCTTGTGCCCTGAGGTGAGTGCCAAAGGCAGCCTGGGCCCAGCACACTGCTAAAGCCTGGAACTTTCCACCCACAGAAGCCCATTTTCTCTGAAGAGTTTGGTGTCTCCCAGAGATCCTGTCCCTGGAGCTCAGCCCTGGGTGTGAGCCTGAGGCCCATGGGGACAGCCAGCTACTGACCAGTGGTCAGATGATGAAACACCAGGAACCTGGCAGGAATAAGTGTCCAGACCCACTGTGGGGACCCCATCCTTTGTCGGAAGTAGAGAGCTCATAGCAACCACCATGGTGGTAGGAACTTGGCCAGAACAGTGAATGAAGACCCAATGGAGTGTGGCCAGTGTGATATCCAGCTTGGGTCAAGCCCTAAAGGCCCTAGGCTTGGTGATATGTGTCGCCAGGGCCCAGTTAGAGCGTGTCCTTCCCCCAGTCCAGTCCCCACTGCAGTGGAACAAGGGCCTTCCCCTCCACAGCTGGGTACACTGAAATCTATGCCAGGTCCATATAGGGTGAACCTGTGGTTCACCTCAACTGCAGGTGTGAGGCCTAGGCCTAGCCGTCCTGGAGGCACTCTGCCCTTCCTCACATGGTCCAATGAAGGGACTGCCACTCCCTTCCCTACTGCAAGGACAGGCCTGCATCAGGGCCCCTGGTGGATACATGCAGTGTAGGGGATGGCAACTTCAGGAGTGTTTGGGCTTGGCTCCCAGTTATGTCTGACCAAAGCCACTGGGGCCTACATATGGGATCCCAGGGTGCTTACTACCTCTTCTGTGAGGGAGAGGGTGGGAAAGAGCCCAGGGCAGACCACACTCAGCCCCCCACCCAGTCTGACAGATTTCAGAGGCAGGGTAAGGGGTACCCAGCTAAGGCATGCCTCCCCTTGAACTCATTCTCAAGTTCAAGCCACCAGGCACAGCCAAACTTACAGCTCGAATACAGTGTACCCTCCAAGGAAGAGTCCAGAAAAGGGACAGGAGGCTAAAGCCTGGGCATCTGAGTTCTGGAGCAGAAGAGAGCAGACAGCTTTGGAACACAGTGTGGCAGCTGCCTGCAAGGTCCACTATCCTAGGGGAGATAGTGTATGACATAAGATGGGCAGTGGGCAGGCTGTTGCACATTAGGGGACATGTGAGCCCTGTCCCCTTCCTCTCTGACTCTCTCTTACTCTTTGTGCTTCCTGGCTGCCTTGCATCAAGCAGCTTCCTTCTGCCACAGTAATATTCCTCCTTTTGAGATAGTTGACCGTGGACTGTGTTATGGTTTGAATCTGGATGTCCACCCAAAGCCTTATGAGCTCATAGGTGCAGTTTTGCAGAGCCGGAGCTGGCTGGAGCTAAGGGATGTGATACCAGCATTAAGGGTGTGGTGCTAAATTACTCCATGATTGGAATTAGCATAGTTCCAGATGTAGCTAATGTGAAGGCCCACCCTGAGTGTGGGTGGCACCACTCATCAGGCTGATAGTCTGGATCGGGTAAAAGAGAACGGGAGCCAGGTGTGGTGGTGCATACCCATAATCCCAGCACTCAAGAGGCTGAGGTAGGAGGACTGCCATAAGTCTGAGGCCAGTGAGACCCTGTCTCAAAAACTTTTTTTTTGGCAGAACAGGGGATTGAATTCAAGCCTTTGTGCTTGCTAGGGAAGCACTTATTCCACTGAGCCATCTCCCCAGCCACTGTCTCAAAAATTTTTAAGCAAAATAGAAAGGAAGGCTTCCTGGCCTGGTTCATGGCTTGGAGCTTTCTGCCTCCTGACTGCACTGCAGTGAGCTGTTTCTTCTCTGTCTGGTCCCCTGCCATGCCACCCTGCTTTGGAGCCAGCTGACTATGGACTTCACACTATGAACTATGAGCTGCAATAAAGTTTTCCTCCTTTAACTTGTGAATGTCAGGTGTTTGGTCTCAGCCATGAGTAAAGTAACTAAGCTGGTGTAGTGATGCACATCTGTAATCCCAACGCTTGGAAGGCTGAGGCAGGAAGATCACTGTGAGTTCAAGATCAGTCTGGGCTGCTACATCGTGAGTTTAGTGGTAGCTTGAACTGCATAGCAAGACCCTGTCTCAAAAGAAAAATAACTAAAACACACTGACAGCTCTGGAACTATGAAACTTTATGTTTTGTATGTCAGGTAGTGTCCCAGCAATTAAAAGATTATTAAGCAGAGATCTTCTGCATAGGGCCTGCCCAATTTCCCCATGATTTCCCCGCCCATTGCTGACTCTTAAAGGCAAAGCTCAGATTGATACTGCACTCAAAATCAAGCTGAAGCTTTTTTTTTTTTTTTTTTTTTTTTTTTTTTTTTTTTTTTTTTTGGTGGAACTGGGGATTGAACTCAGGCCCTTGCACTTGCCAGGGAAGCCCATATTCCACTGAGCCATCTCCCTGGCCCCATGAAGCTTACAGCTATGTGTGGCAGAATTTATTACTAACAATTAATGGAAAAATAAAATCCTCTTCATAAAACTTACTATATGCAAGTGTATTTGGACCAAAGAGAAAATTGCACTAGGTAGAAATAGTGACCCCAAGAGAAAAGACAAAAAGTTGGAAATGGTTGAATTTTGCTACATGAGAAACTGACTTAATAATGAAATGGACTGAAGTTTACTCTGAAGAACTGTGGGGTTGTTGTTGTTAATGTACTTGGTTCAGGGTCTACAGGGTCTCACTACACAGATTGGACTCATAGTGATCCTCCTGTTTTCAGCCTCCCAAGCACTGGGATTATAGGTGTGCACTCCACAAGGTCTCAGTTGTATCTCAGCTAGCCCCGGGGTGGGGCTGGAATGGAATAAGCGCTTCCCTGGCAAGCGCAAGGGCCTGAGTTCAATCCCTGGTTCCACGAAAAAGAAAAAATAGTAATGGGGATTGAATTTAGGGCTTTTGAACTAAGCTACATCTCTAGCCCATTTTAAAATTTTGAGACAGAATCTTGCTAGGTCACTCATTTGCCCAGGCTGGGTTTGAATTTGTTGTTCTCCTGCCTCAGCCTCCCCAAGTTCAGAGATCATTGGTGTGCACCACCACACCAGCTCCGGCTTTTCTTGATCACCTTACTAAGATTTCTCTAAGCATCTGCAATTCCTGCTGCCCAAATGGGAGGGGGTCTACCTGCAGCATCTCAGGGCTGGCATGGTGTCATTCCTCATCTCCTGGCCCCACTCACAGCTCTGCTCTGGCCTTGAACTGAGTGTGACCAGCAGTTTCCTTCAGCCTGGCTCACTGTTGGCAGCCTCTCCTGGGCAGCTTTTATTTTTTAGGGAAGGGAATACAGGGTGTTCAGGGTCTTACTACTAGATCAGACTCTTAGTAATCCATGTGTTTACAGCCTCCCACGAGCCAGGATTACATGCATGCACCACCATGCCAGTCTCAATTGCCATGTCAATGCTCCCTGGGGGCGGGACCAGCATGCTAGGCACGGCGAATTGAACCTCCAGCCTCTGTACCTGCTTGCAGGTGCTTTAATCCACTGAGCTATTTGGCTGGCCATTGGATGGATTTTAAATTCATGCCCATGTTAGTTATATCTGCAGTCTTTTCTCACTTGTCTAATGAATCTACCATCTCATCTAAGAAATCAATTGTGTTGGTGCAAAGTTGGTAGTAATCTTTTATGTTTTCTGCAGGTGAATCTGGTAGGGTTGTATGTTCTTTCATCCTGACATCAGTAATGCCTTCTTCATTTTAATAAGCCTAGCTAGATTTTGCTTCATTGGTTCAAAGATCCTCCTTTTTTTAGTTTGGTTGATTTTCTTTACTGCTTATCAATTTTTCCATTACAGTATAGTGATTTATATTCTTTATTATTTCCATCTTTCTACTTTGAGTTTCATTTTTTCTTTCTTTTTATTGAAACCTTTTATCTATTTGCTTACAAGATATTTAGAACTACATATATCCTTCAAGTTGTTGAAGCTGTGTATCACAAATGGTCATTTATTGTTTTCATTATCTTTCAATTCAAAACATTTGTAATTTAAGTTGGATTTTGTTTGGCACATTGTTTATTTAGAAGTATGTTGTTCACTCTCCTGATCTTTTCTAAATATCTTTCTGTTATTTATTTTTACAGGCACATAGATCTAAGCCAGGGCCTCACATGTGCCAAGAAGAGTTCTCCCACTGACTGTACTGCAGAGTGGATTGTCCTATAAATGTCAGGCCAAGTTGAATGACAGTCCTATTCAAATCTGCTACATCTTCATTTTCTGCTTATTTGTTCTATCATAATGGGAAGAGAAATGTTCACATCTGTGATTCTCAATGTGGAGTCAGTTAGTTTTCCTTTCAGTTATATCTTATCTTTGGATCTTGAGGCTTTACTAGGTGTACACATTCACAAGATTATATAATTTGTTTGGTCAATTGACAGTTTTTGGGGGGCGGAGCTTACTAGGAATCAAACTCAGGACCTTTGCTTGCCTGGCAGGGATTTGTGCTGCTGAGCTCCATCCTCAGCCCAGATCTGACCCTTACAATGGCTTCATACTTGTCTGGATAGTCCCTGGAGTCTAGTTTGTCTGGTGTTAGTTTAACTACTAATGACTGCATAGTATATCTTTTATCATTTTAAGTTTAAACCTGTCTTTATAATTAAAATTCACTTCTTATATAATTGTATATACATAGTATCAGTTAGTATATGTGTGTTTTTTTAATAGCATTGTACTCGCGGGGCTGGCCAAATAGCTCAGCTGAACACCCTGTAGACTGTTCCCTAAAATACAAAAAAAAAAAAAAAAAAAAAAAAAAGCAGCACTATACTCCAAATTGAACCCAAGGCCTTTTTTTTTTTTTGCAGAACCGGGGATTGAACTCAGACCCTTACGCTTGCCAGGGAAGTACTTATTCTACTGAGCCATCTCCCTGGCCTGTGAACCCAAGGCCTTTGTGAAATATTGCATCTACAGCCCTTTCTTATGACAGGATCTTGGTAAATTGTCCATGCTGAACTCAAACTTTCAATTCTCTTGACTCAGGCTTCCAGAGTGGGGGATTACAGGTATGCACCAACATACCTGGTTGCTAAATATGCATAATTTGCATATAATTTATATATAATTATATATAATTTACATAATTAAAACATTTAAATTTTTGTGTAGGCAGTCCTAGGAATAGAATCTAAGATTTAAAAGAATTGAGATCATACAAATTATATTCTCTTATTACACAAGATTGGTTTGAAATAACAGAAGAGCTGGGGATGTATCTCAGTGGTAGACCTCTTCCTCAGCCTGTGTGAGGCTCTGGCTTATATATTTCCATCCCTGTAAAAATAAATAACTGAAAGAAATTTATAAAACCACTAAAGATTTAGGTCGGGCCGAGGAGATAGCTCAATAGAATAAGCACTTTCCTGGCAAGTGAAAGGGCCTGAGTTCAATCCCCAGTTTCACCAAAGAGAGAGAGAGAGAGAGAGAGAGAGAGAGAGAGAGAGAGAGAGAGATTGATTTAGGCCTTTAACACATTAGGCAGTTGTTTTTTCTCCCAGCCCTGTATTTAGCTTTTTTTTTTTTTTTTTTTTTTTTTTTTTTTTTTTTGCGGAGCCAGGGATTGAATTCAGGCCCTTGTGCTTGCCAGGGAAGCACTTATTCTACTAAGCCATCTCCCCAGCCCAAGATATTATTTCTGCTTAAATAGCCCACCATCTTTTGATGAAATTTAATAAATGACAAAGAAGTCTTTTCTATTTAGCTACCTATTTATCGTTTCTGGGGCTCTTCATTTCTTAAATCATCCATATTTTCATCCAGAGTCATTGTTCTTCATCCTGATTTCCCTGATATCTTTTTTTTTTTTTTTTTTTTTTGGAACTGGGGTTTGAACTCAGGGCTTTGCACCTGCCAGGGAAGCATTTATTCCACTGAGCCATCTTCCTGGCCCTGCTAATATCTTTTATAGTATGGTCCTGCCAGCAATAGATATGCTTAGCATTTGTATGCTTGAAAGTATTTCTTTTCTTCACTGAGGAGAAGTATTTTCCCTGAGGGTTTAACTCTAGGTCAGCACATTTAATGATGTCATTGCTTTGGTACCTGGCTAAATATAGTTTTTTCTGATGAGAGCTCAAGTTAATGCTTCTTATTGTTTCTTCATAAGTAGTTTGCTTTGGTTTTCTTGGGGGGACTGAACACAGAGTCTTCACACTGAGCTATATCTCTAGCTCTTTTTAATTTTTTTTTTTATTATGAGACAGGGTCATAGTAAATTCCCCAGACTGGGCTTGAATTTGTGATCCTCCTGATTCAGTCTCCCTAGTGCAGGCATTATAGTTGTGTGCATACACTCCCAGCTCAGATATTTTATTTTTGAACTCCAGAAATTCCATTTAGTTATTTTCAATGAATTATATTTTTATCTAGTTATATTCATGCCTTTCTTTAAGTCCTTCAGCATACTTAAGTCTAGCTCCTTGCATAAGATATTTAAGATATTGCTAATTCCATCTTCTGTGCTGAGAGAGAGAGAGAGAGAATCTCTCCAAGAACTTCAGTATATAGCTCAGGCTGACCTTAAAATTGTGGTGATCTTCCTGCCTTCTGAGTGCTAGGATTACAAAGTGTGTGATATCATGCCCAGCAGGTATATATCTTAGTACCAAACATAATGAAAGTTGGTTAGGTTACCTCTGCCACTCAAAATTAATACTGATGTTTTCAAAATATTGAAATATATCAGTTTTCTGGTAAAACTGAAGTTATCCACAAAACATGGTTTACCAAAAGTTAAAGCTAGAATATACTGTTATTCTTTGGCTTATTTTTTCCTGCTTATTTTTCTGTAACATGATGTCAAAATTGGTTACAACCATTCTTTTTTTTTTTTTTTTAATATATTTAGTACAAGGTCTGCAGGGTCTCACTACACAGATCAGACTAATAGGGATCCTCAGTCTCAGCCTCCCCAGCGCTGGGATTATAGGCCTGTGCCACCATGCCTGGTTTTGGTGACCAGCTCACTGCGGGGCTGACATAGTATGTGGTACTAGGTATTGAATCCGGGTCCTTGAGCTTGCCAGACAGGTGCTTAGACTACCAAACTATCTCTCTGGCCCCTCAATATAGTATATTGTTTGTTTGGTTTTTATGGTGGAACCAAGGATTGAATTCAGGCCCTGCTCTTGCCAGGGAAGTGCTTATTCCACTGAGCCATCTCCCCGGCCCTCTAAATATAATATATTGATCTAATATAAAAAGCTAGATTAATGCCAGCAATGAAGATTCACAGTTCACCTTTTCAGGCATCTCTGGTTATTAAGTATTTCACATATGCTTTTAATTTTACAGATGAATTCAAATCTAAACAATCAAACCACAGCATTTTATTAATTAGGGAGTTTTCCCCAGTTGGAGAGCATCATGCTAATCTAGTTGCGATATCTGAGGCTTCATAATTTAAATCCATTAAAAATTATGGAATCCTGGGCCTGAGAAATAGCTCAACAGTATAAAGTACCTGTTTAGGGAAGCTTAGGCATGGGGTCTGCAGTTGGATCCCCAGCACACATGCTGTGCCAGCCCTGCCCCCAGGGTAGGCTGAGCCATCCACAAAATAAATAAGTATTAAAAATTATGGAATCTCTATATAGAGAGAAAGGCTTCAAAGAAATATTTTTATTGCTGAAATAATACTATTTATATAAAGGATAAAAAACTCCAACTTATCAAAAGTTTGGGCCTGAGGATATAGCGCAGTGGCACAGTGCCTGCCTGGTAAGCACCAGGTCCTTAATTCAATTTCCAGTACAAATAACAGCTCTAATGTATTAGTAGCTGTTAAAAGTAAAATTTTCATAACTAAGATTTTTTTTGTGTGTAACTGGGGATTGAATTTAGGCCCTTGCACTTGTCAGGGAAGTGCTTATTCCACTGAGCCATCTCCCTAGCCCCTAATTTTTGGAATCATATGTTGATGTGTTATATGTTAATGTTTAGTTTTGAGTAGGAAAAGACAAATCATTATGTAAGTTAATAAATTTAGATGGCAAGATAATATAGAATATATACCATGACTGGATTTATATCATTTTTCTTTCCTTCTTTTTTTTTTCTTTTTTGGCACCAGGGATCAAATTCAGGACCTTGTGCTTGCCAGACAGGTGCTTATGTCACTGAGCTATATCCCCAGTTCTGGATTTACATTTTTATGACTATAATTACTTTCTAGTAGTCTAACTGCTGTAGTAGCATGTTGAGGGATACTGGCAATGTTCAGAAACCCAACACAGGGGCTGGGGAGATGGCTCAGTGGAATACATGCTTCCCTGGCATCCGCAAAGGCCTGAGTTCAATCCCCGATTCCGCAAAAAACAAACAAACAAAAAAAAAAACCAGAGAGATCATGTGCTCTGTCACTTTTTGTTTAGGTAAATATTCAAGTTCCTAATGATCCTGCTCATAAGGTAATGATCTCAAGTCTCAAGTTAGTACTCCTATGGATCAAACTTTTGGTTCTATTATGACTAAGTGAGCTGTAGCTTGGGGCTACTTATAGCAAAATGTATAATAAAAACCCATACTTCAGAGCTACTTTAAAAATTCACATTATTAAGGAGGATTTTGCTTTCTTTCTTTTTTCTTTTTTTCAGTACCAGGGATCAAACTTGGGACCCACATACCAGTCAGGCACTTATGTCACTGAGCTATCTCCCCAGCCCAAGCTCGATGATGTTTTCCAAACTGATAATGTAATGAAGTGGTTAATGTATATATCAGAGGGTGTTGTACCTTATATATGGTAAATGCCTTTAAATGTTAGCTGAGTGGATCGATAATGTTGTTTTCTTCCTTTTGCTACTCCAAGTCCAGTTGGTTACTTTGAAGATAACATTTCAATACTTCAATTGTAGAAGAAAATCAGCATTTTCTTTATATAGAAGATAGCAACCAAACTTAGTAATTAAGAAACTGGTTCAGGAATTCTTGGAAGGTGAGTTATTCTATAGTAACTATGCTTCACTTGAATCGACATCAGCTTTTGAGCATTTGGTTTGGAATACTTGGCTGATGAATGTTCAGTTAAACACTTAGACACAAGCTCCTGCCTGGAGTTCAGATCTCTACCCTTTATCCTGGATGCTTCTGAAGGCATTCTACACATTCTTTTAACTCGGCACACTTGAATCTCCAATGCAGTGACAGATAAGGTCAACACAGAAGGCTGTGCTTTAGTAAATAGGATCCTGACATGACATGCCTTCAGTTGGGTTTCTAGTCTTTCAATTTTTAGGTTATTTTTTCTTTCAAATGGCAGCTTCTCTCGAATGAGTGAATAATAGAATTGTAGAAATCCAAAAGCAAGTAGTTTTGATTTTCCAGCACACCTTGTGCAATACAGTCTTTTCTATTCTCATCAAGTCTGAAACCATGAACCTATACTGACTGATTACAATCAAGTCATTTGCCAGTGGGATGTTTCTTTCCTCTTCTGTTGATTTTATAAGCAGTTCAGTCCTACATACCCCAGGTGCTTGAGCTGTCCAGTAAATTCACAGCTAGAGAAATATATGGCTGTACCACATTATGTTTATCTTGTGATGGTTATATCGACTTGTTTGTTTTGTATTTTAGAGAAGGGTCTACATACAGTATGTTCAGGGTCTCACTACTAGATCCTAGATCAGACTCTTAGTGATCCACCTCTTTACAGTCTCTCAAGAGCTGGGATTATAGGCACGCACCCCACGTGCAGTATAAATTGCCATCTCAGCATGCCTCTGGGGCGGGGCCGGCATAGCAGGCCCTGAGATTGAACCTCCAGCCCCTTCGCCTGCTTGCAGGCACTTTAATCCACTGAACTATTTGGCAGGCCCTGGTTATATCAACTTGACTAGGATAAGGGATACTCAGACAGCTGGTAAAACATTGTTGGTTGTGTTTGTGAGGATGTTTCTAGAAGAGATAGCATTTAACGCTATAGATTTAATAAAGATTTCCCTTCGTCATTACAGGTGGGCATCACCAAATCCAGTGGGGCTCCACAGAGAGCAAAAAGATGGAGGAAAGACACATTGGCTTTTTTTCTGGAGCTGGAGCAGGCATCTTCTGCTCAGAGATAGATACCCAAACTCCAGGTTCTCTAGCCTCTGAAACTCAAACCAGCACTCCTTTCTCTCCACATCCCATGTTTCAAGTCTCTGGATTTAGACTGAATTACATCACTTGTGTTCCTGATCCTCAAGCTTGCAGGTGTCAGATTATAGGATTTTTTTTGGTCTCCATAATAACACAATCTAATTCCCATTATAAGTCTCCCCATATACTATCTGTGTATGTATCTGTGTATCTATCTGTCTATCCATCCATCCATCCTTGTGAGTCTTTCTTTGGAGAAGTCCAATACAGTGCAGTTATTGGTTACTGAGTCAGTAGTCTGACATCCTAGAGTGTAGAGGACATGCCCTAGGGCAGCTGTTTACGCACTAGGATATTGTAATGGTTGATTCATTGTGTGAACTTGAGAAATTTAACTGAATAACTCAGCAGGGGGACAAGGTGCTCACTTTGTAAACATCCTCAGTCTGTGCGAGACGAAGGCACAGAGATGACATGAGTGCTACACCAGCCCTAGGGCAGGTGGCCTGCTCACAATATAAGGGAGGAAAAGAAGCTTATTCACCCTTTTTGCTCTTGCTCCTTTTCCTGTGTCATGCCACCCTGACCTGTTGCCCCTCTGCTATGCCTTGGAGATAACTGATTATGGACTGAAACCTCTGTAGCTAAACAATTTCCTTCTTTAATTTGTGGGGGTGGGGTCAGGTATTTTGTCTCAACAACAAGAAAAGTAACTAACACATTTAGGTTATTTCAACTTTCTGGCTTTTGTGAATAGCTCTGCTTTAACATTCATGTACAAATATTTATTTGAATATGTTTTTAATTCTCCTGGGTATAAATCTAAAAGTGAAATCTCTGAGGCCAGCCAGATAGCTAAGGGGACTACAGCGCCTGCTTAGGCAGGTGCAGGGACTGTGGTTTGATCCCCATCATGCTGTACGGGCCCCACCCCTGGGGTGTGCTGAGAGGGCAACTAACACTGGGCATGGTGGCGCATACCTATAATCCCAGTGCTTGGGAGGCTGAAAACAGGAGGATCACTACGAGTCTGACCTGTGTAGTGAGACCCTGTAGATCCTGTACTAAATGCATAAAATGATGATGATAATAATATTCGGTTCTCTCAGCGCCTCTGCCGTGGGTTCCCCAGCTCTGGTGGAGGGAGGAAGGGCTGAGGTCGAGCTGCGTAGCTCCGCGAGGCTCCCGTGTGCCTTGACCTACAGCTTCTGCACGCGTCCTCCGCGCCGCCAAGATGCCCAAGAGGAAGGACGGCTTGGCGGAAGGGGCGGTGAAGTGGAGATCGGTGAGGTTGTTGTCTGCTAAACCTGTTCCAGCTAAAAGGGAAACGAGGCCAAAAGAGGCAACAGGAAAGGATAAATCTTCGGACAAAAAAGTGCAAGCAAAAGGGAAAAGGACAGCCCAGGGAAAACAGGCTGAAGTGGCTAAACAAGAAACCAAGGAAGATTTACCTGCAGAGAATGGAGAAACTAAAACTGAGGAGAGTGCAGCTTCTGATGAAGCAGAAGAGAAAGAAGCCAAGTCTGATTAATCACACACCATATCTTATCAGTGCTCCCTGTCTCCCTTCTTGTACAATCCAGAGGAATATTTTTATCAACTATTTTGTAAATGCAAGTTTTTGAGTAGCTCTAGAAAGGAGGGAATCTCACCTCATCGCATTTTTTAAGTGTAAATGATTTTTTTAGAGGTGAAATCATTCTCTGGTTGTTCATGATTTTTTGGTGCAACCAGAAATAGTGGGATACTGAATTATGGCAGGCTTTGACTGTCTTGGGTGTCAGCTTAACATTCCATAGGTGGGGGTTAGTTTTATATCCTGCAATACAAAGCATACTAAATGGTAATTTGGAATTACAGTCCTGCATTTAATATGTCTTGGATACTTTAAATGACTTCTATTCCCATGTTTTTAGTAGAATTGTTTCCTAAAACAATATGTAGTGTTTGTGGTACAAAATTGTGGATTGGTGGGACTTAAGTAACACTTTGTCAGCATTTGAAGATACCAGGTACTTAATCCACTTACAGAAAATTTGCCTCTAAATTTGAAGCTGGAAAGTCACTGGAACAACTGAAAAACAATACATAGCTTTTTTTGGTATGTGTGTTAAGAATTGTGTACAAACAATCATGTGTACTGATCCTCAATACAATAAAATCTCAAATATTGAAAAAAAATAATAAAGTGAAATTGCCGGATCATATGATTATTATATGTTCAACTTGTTTAGGAATAGCTAAACTGTTTTCCATAGGTGGACACTGTGGAAAAGAAGGCACTTAACTTCTTTTATTAAATTATATCTCCCCTTTATGATCTCTTTTTACATTCCTCTCAGCAATGTAGAAAGCTTTCAATTTTTCCATGTCCTCACAGGCATTTTTTTCTTTTTCTTTAAATTGCTGGGCATGGTGGTGCACACCTGTACTCCCAGCACTCAGTAGACTGGGGCAAGAGCATTACTGAGAGTTCAAGTCCAACCTTGGCTGCCCAATGAGCCTGAACCACATAGCATGACCCTGTTTCTTTTCTTTTCTTTTTCTGGTGGAACCAGGGATTGAACTCAGGCCCTTGTGCTTGCTAGGCAAATGACCCTGTTTCAAAAAGAAAAACGTATAGACACCCTAATGAGTATAAGATGATGCCTCACGTGTGTCTTATGCACATATCTATATATGTAACCAACCAGAGACACCATACATCTTGATGGTGTGGGACATACCACAGGTGCTGTTGGTCACACTTCTTTGGAGTATTGTCTATTCCAATCTCTTCATTATATTCTTCACTGCTGGACATTGTGCGTTTTGTTATTAAATGTTGTCTTGCCAGTGTTTCTCTTTAAAGAGTGGAGAGATTTGTTTTGCTGGGCAGGCAAGCTGTTTTCACATAATTTTATTTCTTCCAGTGCGTGTTTTTGACCCCCCTGGCATGTGCGGAGTAGCTCTAGCTTGGCTGCATCACTGATGTGTGTCATGAGGGTTCCCTCCCATTCAGCATTGGAGGATCTCGCCTTCCTTTGCTTTTTGGTTTCCTTTTTCTCTTTCTTATTGTGTGTGCTGGGCAAGCATTTTACCACCGATCTATAGCCCCAGGCCTCCCCTTCCTTTGTGATCTCAGCAATTTCCCAGTGCCACCCTGCCCCAGCTGTTCTTTGCTGAGCCTCATGGGAATGTCTTCTACTCTCCTTTAGTGTTCAGTGCCAGAGCCAAGAGTTCCAATCAGGTTTGTTTGGGCAGAAGGGAGATGGCTCAGTGCAATAAGCACTTCCCTGGCAAGTGCAAGAGCCTGAGTTCAATCCCTGGTGCCCCCTCCCCAAAAAAAAAAAAAAAGAGGATTACGTCTACTACATGTTGGGATGGGGAGATGGCTCAGTGAAATAAGTGCTTCCCTGTTTGGGCAGAGACCTCAGGCTTACCTTGCTTGTTCAGTTTACAGATAGTTGCTTCTTATTTATTTATTTTTTGATAGTTGCTTCACATACTTGGTCCCTATATTGGTGTTTTGAGACAAGGTCTTTTTTCTTTTCCTTTCTGGCCGAACCAGGGATTGACCTCACATTCTTGCACTTGCCAGGGAAGTGCTTATTCTATTGAGCCATCTCCCCAGCCCTAGGTATTTTTTCTTTTCATGTATTTGGTACAGGGTCTCACTATGCAGCTTGGATTCATAGCGATCCTCCTGTTTGCAGCCTCCCCAGTGCTGAGATTATAGGAATGCACCACCATGTCCCATTAAAACAAGGTCTTGGTACATAGTTCATGCTGGCTTCAAGCTTGAAGTGATCCTCCTGCCTCTATCTCCTGAGTGCTGAGATTGCAGGCATGAGCCAGATTAACTGGTCCTATTCAAATAATTTTGATGCAAGTACACACCCCAAAACTATTGCCACAATTAATTATTTATGGCACCTTGGAAACCTTGCTTTTACCACTTGTAATCTCTCCTTCCACCAGCCCTCAGGCCTCCACTGACTCATAGTTGGTCTTTTCTAGAATGTTGTATAATAGAATCATACAAAGCATTCCTCCAAAGGGAAGGCTGACTGCTTTCAGGCAATAATAATCTTGAGACTCATCCATGGTATTGTATATATCATTCATCCATAATTTTTTTTTTGTGGAACCAGAGATTTGTCTATGGTATTATATATATATCATTTTATTGCTAAGTAGTTTTCTATTCCATCTATACCACAATTTGGTTATTTATCCCCTTTTCAAATGTGGGAAACAACATATGAGTTGTTCTCAGTTTGGACTGATCTTGTGCACACCTGTAATCCCAGCACTCAAGAAGCTGAGACAGGAGGATCACCATGAGTTAAAGGCCAACTGGGGTTACACTGTAAGACCCTGCCTCAAAACAAACACCACTGCTCCCCCCAAAAAGGCTGACTTCACCAAGCACTGATGAGCACAGGCAGGGACAGGATGCTGCTACACTGTGGACAGAAATATATAATTCAACAACCACTCCTGTCTCAGCCTCCCCAGTGCTGGGATTACAGGCATGTACCACCATGCCCAGTTTCAGTGGCCAGCATGGTACACCCAGGGTTCCAGGCCTGGCAAGGCATGTGGAACTGGAGATCAAACCGAGGTCCTTACGCTTGCCAGGCAGCCAACAGAGCTATCTCCCAAGCATCAAGGTGAGTCTTCTTAATGGTAGCCATTCTAGAAGGCACGTGGGGGAAACTCACGGCTCTCTCAGGTGTGCACTGCACCAGACCATCAGCATACACCCTGCCATGGCTTGTGCCGTGCCACATGACCCTATTCTTCCTTTCCTTTCCTTTTTTTTTCTTTTTCTTTTTTGGTATTAGAAATCAAACTCAGGCCGGGCGTGGTGGCGCATGCCTGTAATCCCAGCACTTGGGAGGCTGAGGCAGGAGGATTGTTGTGAGTTCGAGACCAGCCTGAGCTACAAAGTGAGCTTAAAGCCAGCCTGAACTGCATAGCGAGACTCTGTCTCAAAAAGACAAAAAAAAAAAAAAAAAAAAAAAAAAAAAAAAAAAAAA
>PVKA01044545.1:0-16097 GCA_004027165.1 Ctenomys sociabilis | reverse complement strand
TACACTGATTTCTGTGATCTAAGCAACTACATTAAGACAGCAATATATAATACAAAAACCATCCTTGAATACCTGTCATCTTTGTCTTTTAAGTGTATACCGTTTCTAATGTTATATCAATTATCACTATATGCTTTAAAATAAACTTTTAAAAAGGTTAAAAATAAAAAGAGACAAGAACAAATATTTAAGTTTTCTTGAAAGCAAGCAGTAATATTAATCTTATGTCTAATCATAAATAAATATATCTGTTAATCTGAGCAAAAGTTTTGATGATAAACATGGGTAATATACCATCCATTGTTGATCAGCAATTCTTGTTTTGAAAATCTGTAATGTATGTATTGTCTATTGCCCTGTTTCTGTCTTTCTTATTTTTGTTCTTGCTTTTGTTTTTACTCTTCAAACTAAGATAAACTAAAATAAATTAATTTAAAAATATTGACATTTTGTAACATACAGTTATTGTTTTCTCCTTCCCCTATGTAAAGAAAAAGTCAATGAAAGCAAAGAAATCCCTTATTGTTGGGATTGGGAGGGTGTAAAACAGAATCTAGAGATCCTTAAGGTAGAGATAGAGGTTGGAACTTTCATTGGATTAGACTAGAGGAGGAGTTTATATATGCAACACGTGATGACTGGGGAAAGGCTGGAGTGTATGAAAATCAGAAGAGGAAGCTTCTGGTTAACTGGGGAGAGGGAACAGAAGACAATCTAAAAGCAGCTACTCCTGGTTCTGGGATCCCCTTACCACACTAATTTCCTGATATGATGACCTGGTGGCCCGCAGAGGCACGCAGACCCATCAGTTGAGTCTCAGCCAATTACACCAGCTGTGATTCATCCAGTGACAGCCGTCTGGTTATATTCTATCTGTGTAAGTCACAAACATTATTCCATCATGGTTGAATAAGGCAAATGCCTAGCTATAACCAGTGAGGTTGTGTCTTTGAATTTGTTTTTAAGGTCTATGCTATTACCCTCTCCTGGATCAGATTGATGCCAAATTTGTGTTAAAATAAAGTTAAAACTTATCTAAACATTTTCTTTTAACAAAAATATTTGTAGTTTTGTACAACTCAGAGAATCCACTGAAAGCTTTGGATTCTTTTACATAGCTGTGAGTCTTTTAGTCTATGTCTTGGATATTTTTCTCAATCAAACCTAAGGGTACACACATGCTAGACATTTAACTATATCCCCCACTCTGAACTCTTTGCCTGCCCCTATGTCTTCAAGCGTTACTCCTACTTTCTCTTCTAGGAGATTTAATGTTTCTGTTTTAATGTTAAGATCTTTAATCTATTTTGATGTTAGCTTAGTGTGCAGTGATAGACCTGGGTCAAGTTTTAGTTTTTGGCATATAGAAAACCAGTTTTTCCAGCATCATTTGTTAAAGAGGCTATCTTTCTTCCAGTAAGTGTGTTTAGCCCCTTTGTTGATGATCAGGTGGTTCAGTGTGTTCCTAGTGGCCTCTTCATCTTCTAATCTATTCCATTGATCCTCAGGTATTCCCAACTCTTGTGAATACTTATGTAGATTAATAAATATAACCAAAGATTTCAGTGGATATTTTTAATGTGTATATACCTGGAAAACTTAAGACCTGCTATCCATCTCATCTTTCTTTCTTTCTATCTATCTATCTATCTATCTATCTATCTATCTATCTATCTATCTATCTATCTATCTATCTTATCTATTATTGGTGCTCCTTGATAGCCTTTGTAAATCTCACCTTCTATACTCCTGTTCTAAGGTATTTTACTATGCTACAAGCGTATTTGTTAATATAGTAGGGTTTGGTAGACTAATCTTTCTTTGGGATAATGTCATTTCTGACTTTTGGGGGTTTTTTCATATTGAACTGTGCTTACTAAAACAATGAAATTCTCACCCTCCAATCTACAGAACATGTATGAAATAGACAAATGCTTATGTTGAGATTGACCATTGAAATTTATGGGTTATGTATTGTTATATAGTTGAAAGTAGACATGAAGAACAATGCACTTTCAATTAGTGTTGGATCACCAAACTGATAAAAACTGATAATATCCATGTTTCTACCATATTTTCAGTGATTCTAAGCATAGTCTTCCCACCTACAGAAAGCAGATATTAATCCTAGATATAGTCAAATGCTTTCTAGAAGCTAATAGTCATATTATAAAACAATTTTAAAATGTTAAATCCTCTGAATATATATTGATATTTTCCCTTGATTACAGCTTATTTTTCTGATAAGTATGTTTGGCTATATTCCAGATGCAAGTAGTGTTAGAAGTTACTGGACCATTGGTTCATTACTCTTGGAATATGTAAATAGTTCTCCAAATACTAAGAGATCACATATAGTCATAAAGGTCTCTCTCTCTCTCTCTCTCTCTCTCTTTACTTTATCATGAGCTGAGCTGACTTCCTAGAAAGTTGTATTCTTGAACCAAAATAATAATCCTGTTTAAGTTAATTTCTTGAAGTTTTTAAAACTGTATTTCCTTAAATATTACTATTTTCTCTTCGGTTGGAAGAATTAACATTAAAATATACTACATATATACTTAGCTCCCAATTCATTAACAAGGCTTACTCCCAAACTTTACTTTTAAAGATAGCTTTGGAACATGCATAAACTTGCAATCAAAAATGGTATACATTCATATAGGGAAGAATAAGAGTCCCATGCAAATATATAAAAAAATACTGCTTGGAATATTGTATTAAAAAGAACAAACAGCTGTGCCAGCCCTGCCCTCAGCGATCACTGAGACTGCAACTGAGACTTAGCGTAGTGGTGCATGCCAGTGATCCCAGCACTTGGAAGGCTGAAAACAGAATGATCACTATGAGCTCATCCACCTAGTGAGACTCCGTAGACTCTATACTAAGATACATAAAAATACAACAATATTTAAAAAAGAACAAACATGCAAAACAATTTAACCATCTCAAAATTGTCATACACATGTTCCAGAAAAAAGAAGCATTATCAAGGCTGGAGCAGTAGTGAGTAAGTGCAGCAGAGCCATTCCCTGGGGAGATGAAGCTGAAGGAGACTTTTGAGTGAGGGACTTGGATAAGTATCAGGCCTAGTGTGCAAGTGGCAGAAGCTGACTACAGACTACAGCAGAGTAAAAGTTGAGACATGATGAGGCAGGAATTTCACGAACCTTAATTGACTCAATTACACAGAAAACTAGGTCTTTCTTTGATGGCTTGAGAGTGAAAGCTGTTCTCGTTTGCTGAACACAAAAGAGTACTTGGCCCAAGAGTCCCTGGGAGGCAGCACAAGATCATACGAAGGGAAACAAACATGCAACATACATGCCACCAGTGTACATATCATACTGGAGAAACAGGGAATGGGTCCTCTTTAGAGGTTTGAGTCAACAGATCAAACTAGGGGCCAAGGAGATATTTCAGTAGAATAAACTCTTGCCTGAGTTCAATGCCCAGTACTGCCAAAAAAGATACAACTGAAAGATACTGGATTGTTAATCTCTTACTTTTCCTTCAAGTGGTATCAAATGTAAGAGTTAAATTAAAAATGCTACCAATTTCAGACTGCAGAATGAATCTCAGCCTACACCACAGCCCTGAGTTGAGAGTGATAGTTGCCCTTATGTCTGAAACCATTCCTCTCCGTATCAAGAGTTCCTTTCAAAATTATTTGGCAAGTGTATATTTATCTATTTAAGTTTTTAAAAGCTATATAGCTTTTTTCTGTCTATATATTTTAAATTTACATTAGTGGATGGTTGCTATAAATGGTACTCCATGTCTTCTCTTTTTCCATTCATACAGTGCTTTCAAACACTATCAACATTGTGTTCATGGTGCTGTCAACTACTGAAGAGGATTCTATGGGCTACACCATATTATTCTCTTACTTGTCTTATAGAAGCAGATATCTAGTTTGTCTGCCACCCATTCCTCCTACATACATGCTGTATTTCAGGATACAGTGATCTGGGGGCAAAGTACTACTGGTACTACAATAAACAATCACATTCATGGGGCCAGGGAAATGGCTCAGTGGAATAAGTGCTTCCCTGGCAAGTGCAACGGCCTGAGTTCAATGCCCGGTTCCACGAAAAATGAAACAAACAAACAATCATATTCATGACTTGTATTAAAATACGTAAATATTTTTCTTTGACATACACTCAAGATTACACACTTCCAGTTAGAGAATGTATAAATTCACATTTAGCTATATACTACTAGCCTTCTTTTCTGAAGGTCTCAACTGATTTTTATTTTATACTTCCACCTATAATTAAAATATTCTTTTCCCTTGTCTTACCAATGTTATTGCCATCATTACATAATTATTTTGGTTTTGCATTTACCTAATTATTGCTTTCAGCTATCTATTCTGCTACTTTTGATGTTTTGCTTTTCTTTCATTGCCTATTCAAGTTCTTTGTAACTTTCCCTTTGCTTTCTGGATTTCCCTCGTTTGTTCACATGAGTTATTTTGCATATGCTGTGTGAGTTTTGTCAGTTCCAACACTGGGTGCTTATGCCACGAACACTATGATTTATACATTTTGTGTATTTATGTGTGTGTTTGTGTGTATTCCCATTGTAACATTGCCATGTAGGTCTACAGCATCCTGAGGAACAATTCTGCTCATCAAATTGCTCAGGTGCAGGTCAGCCTTTAAGGCTAACTATGAGACATGTAAATTGTTAAACCTAAGCCTCCAAAGTCTAGACATTAACCCAGTGAACCTCTGAATTCTAATTAGTTTTCTCATTAACCTCGTTTTACTTTCCCTTTCCATTTTCATGGTGTGGAAATTCAAACTGTTAATAGGATAAGATTGCTTCTACCTTTGTTTGCAAGGTATGTCATTTCAAAATTTAATATCTGAAAAAAGTCCAAAGGGGAATTTCATCAGATACGCTCCACTCATTAGTAGAAAGGTTATTGAGGTTCTCTATAGAGTACATGTAGCATATAAGGATCATTTGGTTTCCCACTTCTTTTATTCTTTTTCATTTTTGTCTCCTAATCTACTTATATTGACAAAGGTATAAACAGATATATTGATACACGCAAAAGCTCACTAGAATTTTAATGAGAAAACTGTGCAATTAAACATCTTTGAAATTCCTTTAAACTAAAATCTCTGGTGAATAATAGTTGTGTTCATGAATTGGTTAATATGATTTTAATAAGATGTGAAGAGGAAAGAAAATTGATAAATACAGTACACTCATTTTTCAGACACTTTTAAATTTTTATACTTGTTAAATACAAGCATTGTTCCAGTTTGTAGTGCTTTATACTTTTAAAAACATGGTATAGTTAGTTGCTTTTTGATTATCAAGTGTCAGTAAAAGCTTTATTCTGAAATAAGGATATTTTCATTAGCTGCACCAGATAGCATAAAAATAAATATTGTTTCTTAATAAATATTGGTTATAAATAGTTAATCTCATTCTATTTACTTAGTCTTATCCTTGTTGTTTTGCATAAAATTTGTATCTATGAATGATGTATGCATTCTTGTTTCCTTCCCTAGTACATAGTGTAATGTTTCAATAAGAAGAAACATATCTCTTGCCTTAAACATTCATGATTTCTGATTAAAACATCAAAATGATTTATTCTATGTTTTTAACAACTGTACAGTTTAATTTTAGTATCTATATTCACCCTACCTCATATAGTGCCTCTAAATGATTTCTATCTTTCTAATTCATTCTGACTTTGGCATAAACTCATGGTAGTCACAGAGAATGCTTTTTGGTCAATGTACAAAAATTCTACAGACTAAGAAGGAGGTTCAGGGCTTACAATATGATCTGACCACATAAAAGGGAAAGTAATGTGGTTTTGTTGCTTTTCCTTTCCTCTGCTTTTCCTGAAAGTCTCTTTGCAATGGTAAAGCCTACCTGTCAATTCTGTGATCTCAGGAGGAGCTTTGCCAAGTGTCTGTGCTGCTCAGCTCACGGGGCTCAATGAGCTGTGTGATCTCCTTTTCAGATATGTCTTCCAGCTGGTCACTGAGGCTGGGATCATAACCTTGAAATGTATGGGCAAATAAAAAATTCCATTGTCGGAAAGATATAACTTCACAATCACTTTTCACAAGGGTAGAATTTATTGTAAAATTATGGTAAAAAGAGCAGGATTTTTCTCATTATTTAAATACAATAAATTATAAATTATGATTTCAAGGTTTCTTTTCAGTACCTCATTAAACTGCTCCTATGTTATGTAAAACCTCATTGTTCAGGGTGTTTCCACAGGAAAATTCTTCCATTAACCCCAGTAATGTCCTTTTCTTGAACTGTGCTCATACTTTTTGGTCCAAGAAGGCACACAGATCTGGTCCATTTTGTCCCTGAAGTCATTTAATAAATAATTTCTCCATCCACTCCAACTGTAAATATTAATTTATAATAGTACAAAAGTTATGCAATCAATTCCTTTATATTTAATGGTCTTGTATGCAGATCATGTTATAAGTTGGCACGTAGAGTAGATTAGGTATTTTGTAATATGGAAACAGTTACATACACAAAGCCACATTATTTACCTAAGAGAAGCTGTGTGTTTCTTTTTCCAGAAAATTGAAAACAATGGACAAGGCTTTATTACTTTCTACTAGAAATCATGGAATTAAAGAAGGCAAAGAATAGTATGATATCATGACACAACACTATTCTATAATTTTTTCAGCTAATTCAGTTAGAAGAACAATAAAATATGTTTCTTCTCTTTAACCATGTTTTCTTAGGTTAACACATTTTAGATACCTATGGTTTTTCTAGATTATTATCCTTCCTACTGAGGGGGATTGAGAAAACAGTGACATGTACTTTAGTTTTAAACCAAGACCTAAAGAAAATAGGAAAAAAATGCAATTTCTAGTTCATAGTATAAATTGAATTAAAGTCATTGGGAATGAGGATGAACAACTCAGTAAATGTTTAATATATTTTCATTTTATTTTACAGATTGTGGTAACATTAAATCACAAACAGCTTACATGAAACAAAATTTAGAAACACTTTTAGCAAGAGTCTTCTCTTCAAGATATCCATAGTTAGCCGGGCATGGTGGCGCAGGCCTGTAATCCCAGCACTCGGAAGGCTGAGGCAGGAAGATTGTTATGAGTTCAAGACCAGCCTGAGCTACAAAGTGAGCTTAAGGCCAGCCTGAACTGCATAGTGAGACCCCGTCTCACAAAAGACAAAAAAAAAAAAAAAAAAAGATTGCCACAGTTTATGGATATTCTTAAGACAAATGGTTTTCTTCCCCTTGTTCTTCATCTTAAGCATGCTATCATGACCTAAGTTGCCTCTTCTGGAAAGATAAGCTACAGAAAGATCATTAGGTAAGCTATAGAATGCCTGTTAACAACTAGGTAACATACATCACCACTAAATGAATTTATCTCCTTTACCATCTAAGAAAGTAGTTATGTAAATGCCCTACAAGCACAGCGAAGGCCAAATTTCTGAAGGAAAATGGGCTTTCAATTTCTTGTTAGCTTTTTTTTTTTTTCTGCTGGTTAAAAAAGGGCACTGTATTGCATTCATTGTTGGATTTGTGAAAGCTAATTGTTTACTTGAATCACAGAACTTTGCTTTTGTTCTTTTTGAGAACTATCATGATTATCCATCAGGAGCACAACAGCCAAACTTATGTGAAGATATACAAGATTAATTTCCTCAATGAAGTGTTATTTCTTTCCATATTTCAATTTTCTAAGTTGGAAATAGCAAACATGATAGATAGATAGATAGATAGATAGATAGATAGATAGATAGATAGATAGCTCATAGAAGTAGATATATATATATACATATATATATAAATATAAATAAAAGTATTTCTTTTATTTTAAATTCATTATTTTGCAGCTTTCAATATATAATATAATCATATAAGAATCTACTTCAGTGTATTTCAATTTATAACCAAGAATTGTAAGAAATTTAAGGCATCAAAAGTCTGGGAAATTTACTGAAGATGATATAATAGGCCAAATGGAGAGACACTGGACCAAACTCACACATGTTTTATTACTTTTTATTGTAACTGTATTAAGTCATCAGATATGTTTTATTTCCTTTATTAATACTTATGCTGGTCAACTTCTTCCACCCAGCTGAATTGTACTATTATGCTGCTGAGCATTGGAGGCCCGCCTGAGGACTGTTGCTAGCAGCATAAAGGCCGAGCAGGAGAAGTTGCTGAGAATCACTGGTAGGGAAGTGGTTTCAAGAAGCTGTTGTAGGTATAGGAACCTGCTGGTTCTTTTGGGTTGTTCTCCTGGAGGACCTCGTCATACCTGCTTTTCCAGTGAATTTTGGAGGAGCTCTGGTCTTCATCTTGAGCATCGCTTCCAGGCTCAAGAGGGGAAGATGGTACACTGCTCAGCCTCACAGAGAAGCTTGTCACACTGGCTTTCCTGATGGGAACTCTGCTTTCCTCATTGCTGGAGCAGCTTGGGCCTCTCTGTTGCTGCAGTTGGCTGTGGTATATTGAGGGGAGCACTGGTTCTTAACATGCATGCTGCTTCCTACCTCCAGTTCAGACCTCTCAGCCTGCACTTCTCTATTCTAAAGTGTTGAGATCTTCAGTAGTTCTTCTAGTTGAACACTAGATTTTCAGCTGGACTTATGCAGGATATTAGGTTCTAGGCCTTCAGCTGGAGTCTTCAGGGTTTATGTGTGTGGACTGATTTCCTGCACTTCTTGTATATGTTTGCTGGATGATTCATTATAAAATACTACTCTAAAATGTGTTCTGTATTATATTGTTTCCCTTTGCAAGAACCCCAAACCACAACAATATTGTTGTGGTTTAGCAGCAATCAGAGAGGGGACAGAGACAGCTACAAGGAAAAGAAACACTGAAGATCTCAACAGTTTAGAATGGACAAGTGGAAGTCTACGAAGACTATATCTTAAGCATCATATTCTTATTTAGTGGCCAGATATCCTTCCATTTAGGTGTAAAATGAAGAGAATTCCAGCATGATTATTCCTATTTTTTGGTTAAATTATTGTGATGCTATTACTTCTACAGTGAAGTAAATTTCTATGGCCCTTATACATTTATTCTTTTCCCTAACATGTACTCTATTATTAGAACACCTAATGTATAAATAAGACCACATCACAAATGAAAGCCTTAATTCTGAGATTTTTTCAAATGTAGATTATTTTAAATTTTCAAAAATTAATAAATAAATTAAAGATTGACATCTCTATATATTTTTATGTATATAGATTTCAAAAAATCAATATATTTTTAAGGAATACATATATTTCAACTGCATATATGGCAGATATCTACATATTATATCTATGTAAATGTAGATATTCATATCTATATCAGGAAGGTAAATGTTCATCAATATACACACATATGTAGATGTAGATACATAAATTTACACTTATTTGCCTATTAATATCTACCTATATATTATATATAATTTTATTTATATATAAAATTTCTATATAAATATATTTTTTTCCTGAACCAGGGATTGAACTCAGACCCTTGTGCTTGCCAGGGAAAAGCTTATTCTGCTGAGCCATCTCCCTAGTCAAAATTTCTATATAGATGGCACATAGAAATAGATTTATATAAAACTATTCAACCGTTTTCTCTGGCTGGCAGAGAGAGGAAAAGCTATGTTGTCTTTGGCAGAAATAATATTCATTTCCACCTCTCACTCTCTTTTTAAATGCACACAATCTAACATATTTCCACATATTATAAGGCAAGTGCAGAAATAGGAAAGTCTATGATAAGGTCAGCATGTTCCATGTGTTCCAATGACCTGTATGTTGAAGACATGGTCCTCAACTTGGCACTGTTGTAAAGTGCTGAAACTTTGGAGATGGGGACTGGGTAGAGCTGAGGTTGTAGGAGAAAACCTTGAGAAGGACTTTGGGAACACCTGTCTTTATTTTTAATTTAATAATTTTATTGAGAAAAAATAGCAGTGGGACAGTTTCAAAAGCAATTATTAGGATAGTTTCAACAATTAATACATTGCATCTTGTTGTGTTCATAGTGGTTATTCATAGCACAAGATGCAGATAAGTCCACAAACACTATTAGAACAAGTCTTTCTATTCATTGAGTTAAGAGAAAGTAGCTGTATATCTATCCTATTTTGAATATACAGATACAAAATGGTCCTTTTTGTGCATGCCCTTTTTTTGTTTAGTTTTCTCAAAGAAAGGTGTTCAATTGTCATTTAAATATTGTAGGTGTATGAGTTCAGTTCTTCTTTGATGTTGCTTCCTGGCAATGAAGGGAGATCTCTTCTGCCATGAGATCTACCCCAGTGTCCCTGTGTGGTGCTGAGGCAATGATAACAACCATGGGTGGAGACACAAAACCCATGTGTGGCATTGTGTTACAATAATGGTGTGACAGTTTTACCTTGATTCAAAGACAAAAATAAGTGATAGATTTATATACATTAGAATTAATTAACAAAGAATTTAAAATGACTCCCAACAATATGTGAAAGAAAATAGCCAAGAATAAATAACATAGACAAAAAATTAAGGAATGAATAATTGGAGCTCACGATACAGCTCATTGGCATAAGTGCCTGCCTAGCAAGCAGAAGGTCCCAAATTTGATCCCTGGTATGAAAAAAGAAAAAAAAATGGTAAAAGGAAAAAAGAAAAAGAAAAAATCTAGCAAATAACAGAGAAATTCTAAAATAAATATCACCTAGTCATTACATAACTGAGAAATAAAATGTCTGAAATTAAAATTTTTTTCTGGACAAGGTGAATAATAGAGTGGCACAATAGAATAAAACATTAGTGAGTTTAATTTAGGTCAAGGGGCCAGGGAGATGGCTCAGTAGAATAAGTGCCTGGGATCCCAAGTACAATCCCTGGCACCACAAATAAATAAAGAAGTGAACAAACAAATAAGTAAATTTAGGTATGTACGAGTTACAGAAAGTTAATTGAAACAATTCACATAGTGACCCAATGAATAGATCATCAAGTCATTTGCCCTGCATTTCGATAGTATCAGCACTCATGTTTCTTCCTCTCAAAATAATGCCTCAAATACATGATTTTATCGGAAAAAAGAATAAGTTTTCTTTTTCGTGACCTCAAAAAATGAATATAGCATTAATTTTTTCTCTCAAATGTAAATTTATTGGGTTTATTTACTAAACTAAGGCTTATAAAATTCCTATTACATAGCAAGTTGTGACCACTGGATAATATAAACTGTACATGGAACATTGAACAAATAAATATATTCTCCAAGAGCATGCATTTTTCCTTCAAAGGAAAAGAGATACACAAAATTGTGTGTGTGTGTGTGTGTGTCTGTGTGTTTGTGTATTATACTACAAAAAAAGCATAGAAGCATAATAAGGTACAAGGCACCAAGAGGATGCAGGACTACAGGATTCTTGATGAGATGGTCTGGTGACATTTCTTGTTGAGTTGCCATCTGGGTCAATGCTTGATTAAAGTAAGATAACAGGTTATGAGGAAAACTTGGTTTAGATTTGAATGTCCGTAAACCTCACAAATTTAGAGGTAGGCATTTGTAACTGACTGTATAGTGACAGTGCTATCTGCATCACTGGGTTCATTCCTAGCTGAATGTGCTGTCAGGAACTAGGTTGTAGTGAATGCATCGC
Organism: Ctenomys sociabilis; assembly: GCA_004027165.1. Classification (NCBI taxonomy): domain Eukaryota; kingdom Metazoa; phylum Chordata; class Mammalia; order Rodentia; family Ctenomyidae; genus Ctenomys; species Ctenomys sociabilis. Next base: position 4,431 of record PVKA01044545.1, on the reverse strand, counting down.
CCTCCTTGACTTCAGTTTTCTCTCTGCTTCCTGGGTACTGTGAAGTGAGCTCTTTCTGTTGCACTATGCCTCTGCACTGCCCTGCTCTTACCTAGAAGCAACCGAGTATAGCCTGAGCCAAGGACTGTGAGCCCAGTCCTTGCTTCTTTTACCTTGGTGGGGGTTGAGCATTTTGTCCCAGGAAGGAGAAAGTGAGTGAGACACCTGCGAGGCAAAAGGGAGGGAGAGGAAAGGCAGTTGACTGGAGATATGGAGACTAAATTTCAGTAGGAACAACGAGTTTAGTCTTACTCCAGTTCAGAGATCTAGACACAGCATAACAGGAGAAGAGGCAAGAAAGAGAGTTATAAGGAGCACTAACAGGGTGTTATTGAGAGGAAGCTTCTCTGTCACGTATTTTAAAAAGACTCTTGAAGCTCTTTTGCAGAAAGATGGAATGGAAAACTAGAACCAAGGACAATTGGAACACAGTAATCCAATATCACCCAGAGGTAATGTGGACAAGACTAGAGTGTTGGGAATGCATGGGGACTCCTGTAATCAGAGCATAGATGTAAATTTTATGTGAAAATAACAGTGCTTAAGGATAAATGAAATGTGAGGTTAGGAACAAAGAAGTACATGCATTGCATAGGTAACTTAAATTACAGCTTTATACAGCGGAAATGGAGAGTAATTCTCATCATATTTGTAAATATTATCCATGAAAATGTTATTTCAAAAACATCAAGTTTAAGAGAATATGATGTTTACATACGAGGTCTGATTTATTTCCCTTAAGAATATGGTCTCTAGTTGCATCAATTTACCAACAAAAGTCTGAAATTTTTCCCATTTTATAGATGAATAATACTGCACAGTATAAAAGTACCACATCTTCTTTATTCATTCCTCAGTTGGTGGCTATCTTAATTGTTTCTAGTATTTAGCTATGAGAAATTGTGCTTGTATAGACATGGATACACATAATTACTGGGGCTTGTCTCCTTAGTGTGAAAATTTGAAGAGAAAATGAAATCTGAAGAGTACAATACTAAGAAAATGGAATTAACTTATTCAAAAGGAAAGATTTATTGAGTTGAGAAGGACAGGAGAGGAAGTGGGGGTTTAGACAACTGTATTGTTGTCTATGGAAAGAAGCAGATAATGCTGAATTTCTTTTGTCTCCTTATTTTCAATTGTTTCTCATTTTTCTCTTCTTATTTTCTTATATATTACTTTCAATTTTTTCTTACAATTTTGCATGCACATATTAGGTAATACGAATAACTGTTGGAAAGACAACACAATGGGGGCTTTTCTGGATAGCTCCATAGTTTAAAGTGCTGCTTGGTTAAATGCGGGCTCATGTTCAAGAACGTGGTTCTATTCCCACTCCAGAAGTAGCGCCAGGCCTGTCCTTCAGGCAGCCTGAAGTAGTGCAAAAAAACAAAAACTCTTTCTCTGAAAGACAACACATACATTAAAACAAATACTGTGAACCTCATTTTACTTTGTTAAGTGAAATTCTGTATCACTTATAATTTTTGTTTTAATATTACTTTGTACTCTCTTTACAAAACAAAATAGTTGAGTTAAGGTCAATAAAAACAACAACATTGATACAGTAATATTGACCATGCAAGAAGGTGAAGGAAAAACCCAGGATACGTGCCTGAGCTTGTAATCTTTAGTTGAAACTAAGGAGTATAAAATTTAATTTTATTTCATTTTCCCCATTTAATTACTAGGGATTGTCTCCTTAGTGTGAGAATTTGAAAGAGAAAATGAAATCTGAAGGGTACAAACTAGGAATTAACCATGCCTGGAGATGAAGGAAATACCAGGATACATTACATGGCCTGTGTTTGTAATCTTTAGTTGAAACTAAGGGGTATAAAATTTAATTTTATTTCATTTTCCATGTGATACTTTCTGACTCTCTGGTTCTAAGGTTGTAAGTCCCTCTTTTTCTTAATTAGTGTCCAAAGCTCTCCAATATTTACCTTGGTACCTCTTCCAAAGTCTATTTTTATAACAGATTTATATAAAGTGAAAAGCAAAGACCCTTAATGTACAACTGGATAAGTTTTGCCAAACACACAGAGATAGCCATGTACTGCATGATGACATTTAGCTGCATAATAGGTTGTGTATAGGACCAAGTCCTACAAGGTGGCAACTGCCTGTGGTCCATCATTTAGTGACACAGTAGCAATGGTGTCACATGTCATTGCACATTATTTAGGTATTTGTACGAACAAACACATGGTGTCACCAGTCTTATAAAATTCCAGCACAATTATATACATAAAAATAATAATAATAAAATGAATAGCTGTATCACTGGTTTATGTGTCTAATCTGTGTTATGGTTTAGATCAGAACTGTCTCCCACAGGTCATGTGTTGAATACTTGATCCCCAGTCTATGGAACTTCTGAGAGATTATCCAACCTTTAGGAACAGGGGTTCAGTACAAGAAAGTTAGATAATAGTGGATACAATCTTGAAGGAAATATGGGGACCAATGTCTCTTTGCTGTCCCTGTCTCTCTGTCTCTGTCTCTCTGTCTCTGTCTTTCTGTCTCTGTCTCTCTGTCTCTGTCTCTCTGTCTCTCTCTCTGTCTCTGTCTCTCTCTCTCAGTCTGTCTCTTTCTCTCTCTCTGTATCTCTCTCCCTCCATCCCTCCCTCCCTCCCTCCCTCCTTCTTTCTCTTTATTTCCCAGCTTCCATGAAGGAGCACCTTTGCCCACTTGCCCCTGCCACAGTGATCGAGCCAGGAGATTATGGAAAGCTTTGAATCTTTCAGGCAAACTAAAGTTTTCCTTTACTAAATTGATCTGTCTCAGGAACTGTGTGACAGAAATCTGCTTCATGTATTCCATCATCTTTCTGCCTATTTCAGAGTATTCTTCCACTTATAAAAAGTAGTTAACCATAATACAGTGTGTTTTATACCCAACATGTATATTCACTTAACATATATAATGTTTTTAGGAAAGAGATCAGATAGCTTCCACATACTTTCTCAGTGAGTTTGAATGCCTTTCTCTTTCTCACCCTTATAATTTTTTAAAGAAAGTACAAATTAGAACTAAGAAAAAATACAAGAGATACAGAATTTCACTTTCTAAAGTAATATGAATTTCATAATTTTCTTGTAATACAGTGTTGCCTTCAAGCCAGTTATTCATATTATCAAATACACTCATAAAATTGGAAGATGAAGAAAAGAAATGTATAAGGAATTAAGAAGAGAAAAAGTACAAACATTTGAAAAAAGAGACAAAAACATTACGTATTATCTGCTCCTTTGAATAGAACAGCAGAAATGCACAGTACAGTTGTCCAAACCATCATGTCTACATACCTAGATAAAGCTCTTTCCCTCACTTCCTCTCCTGTCCTTCTCCTCAAGTCTCTCCTTTTGAATAAGTTTATTCTATTTTCCTAGAATCTATTGTACCCTTCAGATTCCATTTGTCTCTTTCAGGTTCTCACACTAAGAGGACACTACGAAGTTTGCTCTTGTGGGTTTAGTTTATTTTACTTAAAGAGTATGCATGAATTTACTGAAAAAGACTCAAATTTATCCTATTTTATAACAATAATAATTATGTAAAAATGCCACATCTTCTTTATCCATTCTTCAGTTGATGGGCATCTGGGTTGTTTGCAAGATTTAACTATAACAAATTGTGCTTCTACAAACACGGGTGCCCATGTATCACTGTGGTATAAGACATTCAGTTCTGGAAGAATGCCAGGAGAAGTAGCTGGCTTGAATGAGACCTCTAATCCGAGCTTTTTAGGGAACTGACGCACTGATTTCCATAGTGGTTGTACCATTCTGCATTCCCATTAACAGTGCAGAAGTGTTCCTTTATCTCCACAGCCCCTTCAGCATTTGTTATTGGCTGACATCTTGACCTTCACCATTCTTTCTGGGCTGAGATGGAATATCAGTGTTGGTTTACTTTATATCTCTCAAATGACCAATGATGGTTATTAGGGTTTTTTCTTTTCTTATATTTCTTTCACTTGTATTTCTTCCTCTGAGAAGTGTAAAAATAAAACATAAAATTAAAAAGAACAGAAAAATGAGGTGTATATTTATCTCAGATGCTCATTTTTTGATTGGATCTTTTAATTTGGGAATCTGATTTTTTTTTAAAAAATCTTTTTATGTTCTAAATAGAGGGATAGAGGGGCCTTGTCAGGACAGTTGGCTATAATTTTTCCCCGTTTGTGGGTTTTCTTTTTTTTTTCCATTTATTTTTATTTTATTAAAATACAAATGTCAATCAGACAGTTTCAAGACACCTTAACCATACAGAGTCGATGAATTAATACATTGCAAACTGTTTTCATAACGTTTTGGTACTGTACAAGGTGCATACATGAAATTATATTTACAGGTTTTTTTATAGCTGAATTATATCAAAGATTCA
>PVKA01044544.1:0-16109 GCA_004027165.1 Ctenomys sociabilis | reverse complement strand
ATTATTGAATCTTTGATATAATTCAGCTATATAAAAACCTGTAAATATAATATCATGTATGCACCTTGTACAATACCAAAACGTTATGAAAACAGTTTGCAATGTATTATTTCATCGACTCTGTATGGTTATGGTGTTTTGAAACTGTCTGATTGACATTTGTATTTCAATAAAATAAAAATAAATGGAAAAAAAAAACTTAACAGCAAAAATCAAATAGCCTAGTCATTAAATAGGCAAATGAATAGACATTACTCAAAAGAAGTACAAATTATAAGTAAGTATGTGAAAACTATTCAACAATCCAAATCAAAACCACATTGAGATGCCATCTCACCCCAGTCAAAATGGCTACCGTCAAGAGTACAAAACATGATAAATACCATCAAAGGTGCAAAGGAAAAGGATTCCTACACTGCTGGTAGGAATGTAAGGTAATACAGCTACTATTGAAATAAGTATAGAGGCTCTTCAGTAAACTAAAAATAGAGCTACCGGCTCTATCTATATCCAGCTTTATCACTTCTTGGCATATACCTGAAGCAATTATAGGAACACTTATATACCTATATTTATTGTAGCTATTCACAATATCCAACATAAAAAAAAGTCCTAGTTGCCTGCCAATACATGGATGGATAAAGATAATGTGATACATACACAATGGAATGTTGTTTGGCCATAAAGAAAGAAAATTTTATCATTTGCTGAAAAATGAACAGATCTAAAGTTCATTATTGTTGAACAAAAGTCAAACACAGAAAGACAAATATCACATGTACTCTTGAATATGTTGGTTCTAAAAAAAGATGATATGTAAGAAGGAGACTATTGTGGGTAATAGGGGCATGAATAATGGAAGAATGGATGTAATCAAAGTATATTAAACATATTGAACCCTCTCCCTTCCCCCAAAATGTGAACCAAGGGAAGACAGCATAAAAGTGATGGAAGGGTAAAAATGATTAAAATATATTTCGTATGACTGTACACATGAATCTGCCAAAATGAAATCAATTAATCTGTATAACAAATATGCACTAATTAAAAGATTTGGAGAAAATAAAAAAAAAAAAAAAAAAAAAAAAAAAAAAGAGCAAGAGCCCAAAGGAGGAACAGCTGGCTTCTCTTCCTTCCTTACGTTGACATGCAAATTACGTGCCCCAGGGCAGGTGTAGCGCCCACACCCACAGTAATCAATCATCAGCTCCAAAAGCTACCCCAAGACTGCATGAGGCTTTGAGGGGACAACTATACACAAGCCATAACAGTTACTTTTATAGTGGCTCATACAAAATACCCAACACCCAAAGCTAACGGAGGAAAGGTTAATTGGCTCACAGTGTGTAGAGCTTTCAGTTCATAGTTGGCTGGTTCCAAGGCAGAGTAGCATGCAGAAAGGTGCCACAGAAGACAAGAAGTAGCACCAGCAATAAACAAACCTCAAGTGACAAGTAACAACCACATCACTGTCTGTCTCCTATATTCTTGTACCTGTGAGGACAGGTAGCATTCACACCTTTAATCCTATCGTTGCTCGGGAATCAGTCCCAGCATCAGATCCTCAATCCCAGCATTACACAACCTAGATCTAGCTGAGCAGATCTACCTCTGCAGAGCCCTGTCTATGATCACAGGAGGCTTTGGGGGAACATCTAGATACAAACCGTACAGTTTTTAACATGTGTTACCTCTCATTCTATGCAATTTTAAAGAACTCAACAGGCATTGGCTGAATCATATCTAATATTTATGTAATAAGCAAATGCTTCAAGGTAGATCATGTCCAGAAAAGTAAAAACTGAATGTAATAGCTGCATATCATTTCCATTTCTTCTGCCCTCTAGTGTGTGGCAGTGCTCTGTTTCATACAGTGCACTAAGTTGCTGCCAAGAACATGCAACATGTATGAAAGAAAATTTACTTCAAGTTAACTTTCCTAAGAAAATTTATCATATTTAACTTTTCTATGGAGATGAGATGTATTTTTCCATCTGATAGAGACTGAGATGTGGGACAGTTAAGAAACTTCCTTTGCCCGATGGTCAGCTCATGGCAGAGCTGGAATATGAAACAAAATACATGGACTCTAGCACACGAGGTCCTGAGCACTGCACAGCACTGGCTATCTGAAGTCATAAAGCATAAATTGCATTTTTTATGTGAAATATACTTGAAGACTTTATCTTTTGGGTTTGCATACTAACCAGTTATATTGCATGTTTTGTGAGTGCAAATTAGATGTAATACATGAATTTTCATTAATACTACCTTTTTAAAAATATAAAATCACATTTTATAAGATTCAGTCAATCTATTTTATCTTAGCAATGCTGTTGATGAAAAAATGCAGTTTTCCAGAGTCTTGTTGTTGATCCTCTCTAGATGGTTTTATTTCCCCAATGAGAATGAACTAGAAGAGGCACAGAAACAAAAAATATCATGAGAAACATTCTAAAATCTTATAGGTGAAAAACTTGGAGCCTTATCCCTGGAATTCAAATAATTCCTTCTTCAGTAAAATAATGATCATGAGAATGGCAATAATGTTAATATCAGGAGGAACTAATGCCTCACGTGTCTCTCTTCATTTTTCTCATCTTTTTTTTATTTCTCATTTCTTCTCTGTCCTGCTGAACATTTTCTTTTTAAAAGTAGCAGCGTGACCTGGCATGAGGAGTCCTTCTGCCGACTGCAAGTAGCCAAGTGCAGAAAAGGTATGCTTGGGGAAAGAAATGCAGGAGCCCCCTACTTCTTAGTGCTATTCTATTCCAGGTAAAAGCTCAGAGAAGTCTGTGTTCTTGAATGACATGGATTGCTCAGTTTAGTTAACTAAAAAAATAATCTGCGTGGTTATTTGGGATTGTAGGTGAAACCAAGCAGTGTTCCTGGAGGTCATTTCTGTTTGCCTTGACAAGTAGCAAAGGTCTAAAACTATTCAGAGTCATGAGGACACAGCTAAATATCTTCTCATTTAAAAATGATGGCTGGGTGTGGTGGCGCATGCCTGTAAGTAATCCCAGCACTTGGGAGGCTGAGGCAGGAGGATTGTTGTGAGTTCGAGACCAACCTGAGCTACAAAGTGAGCTTAAGGCCAGCCTGAACTGCATAGTGAGACCCTGTCTCAAAAAGACAAAAAAAAAAAAGACAAAGATGGCCGATGAGATAGCTCAAAGGACTAAGTGCCTGCTTTGACAAGCACAAGAACCAGAGTTTGATTCCTGGAATAGCAGGCTATGCTGTCCCAAGCCGCCCACCGGGAGGCACTAAGCTTGTGAATGAGTATGGGCGTGGTGGTGCACACCTGTGATTCCAGCGCTGGGGAGGCTGATAGTAGGAGAATAACTGCAAGTCTGATCTGTATAGTAAGACCCCATACCAAATATATAAATGAAAAAAAAAAAAAAAAGAAAGAAAATGATTAAGAGTTATAAGTCATTTAATTTTTAGGCCCTTTAAAGCTTGTGGCATAGTACTAATACAATTTTTTCAGTGCATTTTCATGATAATCACCTAAAATAATGAATATGTGTTTTACCAATAAGGGAGAAAATAACCCTTACTGGCAATTAAAGGACATCAGGTTAAAAATAAAAATATATACTAACAGAGATGTGTGGCACACTAAAACCTACGTAAGGCCTCTGGCTGTGTGGCCTAACCAGCATGAAAGAGGACTCCATGAAGAGACAGTGGAACTATATGATAGAGACTGCCTGAGCAAGCAAGCTGCAAAATTATGCGATAGAAGATAAGTCAGTGGGGGATAGCCCATGTACCAATTAATGCTATCAATGCAAAATTCAAATCATCTTTGAAAATCTTATGCTAGTATTGAATTAATAAGCCTGCAGATAAAATTGGAATCTCAACTTTATCTTTAAGTCCTTCAGGGTTTCAGTACAGAAGGAAGTCTTAAATACTGCTCTGGAAATTGTAAGGAAGGACTCTTTTCTATCCTTAGGCCTGAAAAAGCACGTTATAAAAGTAGTTCAGCAAATACTTAATTACATCTTCCCATGTTCATAAGATTATGATAAAATCAATATTGTCTTCATAGAGAGAAAGCTGTTTTTGGAGGCTGAGATTTACATTTTCTCATCTTTTAATTTAAAAAGTAAACACATTTTGCATTTGAATGTAGACTAGTAAATGCCTGAAATGTTGTTGCATCTCCATAGCTAACTTTGAAAATTTTTTTATATGTAATGTGCCTTTGATGAACAATATTTAGTCTGCATAACCTTATAATCAGAAAAACTTATTATCTAAAGTCCTTTGTGGTTTTTTTAAGAAACAAAAGCTAAAGAGAAAAAAAAAAAAGGCTTTATAAGCCTGCATGCAAATCCAACAGTATAATTGAGAATTATGATTATTAAATAAGAGACTTCAGGTACATATCATTAAATATTATGCATCCTCATTAAAGGACAAAATTGTAATAATGCTTATTTGTAAAATAAGTGGCATTTTTATTTTATTTAAAATAAGTGCATATTTTTACTTTAATAAAAAATTTACCCAATAGTGCAGCTAATATAACACACAAAAATTTTAAGGGTTTTTAGGCTTAATGTTATGGGGTTAACAGAACACAATGAAATCTGTAATTGACCATCACCTTATTTTTTTGAAACATATCACTTCTGGATAAAATATACTTCATTTTGAAACAGATTGATATAAAAATTCATGTATGCTATAAAAGAATAAAGACAAACTGTTGTCTAAAACATTAACTTTTTTATGTTCACACATTTGGATATTGGTGAAAATAAACACTTAGAGCAATCTAACAAGCTGCCCTAAACCTGCAGATTTTTTCTATATTTTATTAGAACAGCAGATGCAAGATGGTAGAATGAATAATCTCCTTTAGAAGATGTATTCAAAAGCCGGTGTTGCCAGGATTTTTATGAATATGCTCAGTACTTAAACTAAAACTAAAATTGAAATGAAAATATGGAATGAGTATCAACACAATCTTTTAATACTTACCCTCTTGTCAATATCTGCCCTGTCAACTGACTAGTACAATTGATTCAATTCTTTTGAACATCAAATGCTAAACCTCACACATTTGTTGAAATCTATAGAGAAACCATTTTTTATTTTTATGATGTGTCTCTAAAACATCATAGTAATTATGCTGTAGGAAAAAGTCATAATCAACTCGATTTAGTAGGCACAAGCTACTATTGTATGTTAATTTGCATTTAAATATTTCAGTATTTGATGCTCAAAGTTATAGTGTGATAGGATTGACTATAAGATTAATTTTTCTTTCAAATAGGTAATTCTATGTTATTTTCCTAAATTAATGTCTGAAACTCAGAGAAAGCAGCCCTGGCTGATTATGATCAAGATGTTTCCTAAAAATTAAAGAATCCCTGACTCAGTGTTGACATTATTAATATAAGACTTCCGTGGAGTTCACAGAGCAAGAAAGAATGACATGAATAACGGCCTTCAAGGACCAACTTGCAATCACTGAATTCTCACACAAGATAACTTAGCACCAGTAATTTGTGAGAAAATTCATCTAGTTTATTAAGCACTAGGTTCTTTCTATGTAGCACAAACAAAAAGGATTTTCTATGCCATAGCTCTTATTTTTGATCCTGGGTTTGTTGGAGTATAGTTTAAATCTACCCCCCCAAAAGCAGCCCAGGTGGATGCATTTTGACCATGTATACAGTCCTAGAGCCACCTTTCAAATCAATCAAATCATTTTCATCATGCTCAAAGCCGGTTTGTAATCTCTTCATATTTCCAACTTCCTCTTCCCATTCCCAAACCCTGGAAAAGGAGACCCAGCTTTTATTCAACTATTTTTGCCTTTTTGAGTGTCAAGTATCTTATAATTACAGAGGTTTATAATCATAAAGAATACAATTTTAATGAATATTTCATTAAGCATTATCAGTATGCTGTTGAAATCTATTTTGGATATATGTATCAATGATCTGCTTTGCATTGTTGTTGAGGAACATTTTTAAAGTGCAATTTTCCACAATTTGTGTATCAAACACCCTCTTTGATGAACATACAAGTTGTTTTACGTGTTTTGATAACTATGAATAAAGCTGCCATAAAAAGTGCTTGCACTTTTTCCTGCAACTTTTTCTTCATTTCACTTGCATGGTTATGTGTTAGTACACTAGTGGATTCCATGGTAGGAGCAACTTCAGTTTCATATATACATATAAGACTTTGCTAAAGGCACTGTATCTATTTGTTCTATAGCCATAGGAGAAAACTAGTTATACTGAATTCTTATCAACATTTAACATTGTCTGTCTTTTTAAAATTTGGTCCATTCCAATAAACTTCTAGTGTTGTGTCATTAACTTTGATTTGTATGCTTCTCATGACTAATACTTGGTGATCCTTTTATGGGATTACTTGTTACTTGTATCTTCATATATGATCTGTTTAAATATTTAGCCTACTTTTGAGTAGAACAGTCCTACTGAATGTTCTTTATATGTCCTAGCCCTTCATATATTCTGTTGTATGAGTAATTTTTATATTCAGCTTTTAGCATTGTTAATTAAAGTGAAGTTCTTTGGTGTTTTGAAAGTTAGTGCTATAAGAATCTTATGTTTTATAAGTCCTTTGACTTCCTTAATTGTTTAGTATATTATTTAACAAAAAAAGTGAATACTTTTATTTGGCTCTCTCTTTTCTATCTCATGTGAAATTCCTATGTAATTGTTGAAATAAAAGAAAATCAAATCTGATACCAATGTAGTTCTCAGGAGAAAATATGATTTAATGAAAGCTTTAGCTCAATTATCATGATAGGTTGTCAAATTCTACGTATGAGTCATCTTTAGATCCATTTGCCTGTATTCTTGCATTAATTTAAGTTGGTGAATTTATTTCAAAAAAAGGAGACAACTTGCTTTTTAGACAAGCTTGCTCTTTAGAAGGAATCTGAATCAAGTTGAGTTGTTCACAAAAGAAAGAAATATCACTTGACATTTTGTTTTTCCTCATGAAGATTCAGCAGGAAGCATGTAAAATTTTCCTGAGGTGCTACTCAATCTTATAATATCTACAACAAAGTGCTCCTTAGGGCACTTACGAAAAACAAGCTTCTTCTCCTAGGGTACAGATCTACTTTATTAAACATTTCCCCTTCATATTTTATTAAATCTCCTTTATCTGAAATGTTCCAAAGAGATACATAGGAAAGGTGGGTCAAATTTCAGGTGGATAAGTAGGAATAAACAAATGCAAGGATTTTGTATTTATTTTCTTTTCTTGATCAGAGATTAAAAATTTATAAAAAATATATTCTGTGCAAACATTTCAAGAGTACTTAGAAATTCAAAAATGTTTGCAGGAATAGCTAATATATCCTATGTGACCTTTGCTGCAAGTTAACAAGGAATGGGATTTAACAAGTGGTACTTTGTCCACTATAATCTGTCTTCTCTAATAATCACATGCTTTTAGATATAATAAAATGACTGATGGTGTTCGTGTTTTATGACCAATTTGGGGAAGAGCAGCGTCTATGAGTTCTTCAAGTTATGTGGAAGCAAATGATGTCTTGAATCCCACTCAAATATCTGTAATACAGTGCCACAGCATCTCTAGATCCATCTGATAAGTACAAGAGAGCACATAGATATTAGAACTCCATGACCCATCAACCAATACTATGATTTGAGACTTTTAGTGAAACATGGTACTGAGCACTAAAAGAGTCCTGTTTTTCATAAGTTCTACTGTTTTTGTTTGCTAAATTGAAACAAACAAATAAATCAAATATCCCTTTACAAAATATTTGGCCCATGTCAAATATCAATGGAAATTAATCCTGGACACTTGGATTCCTTCTGGCATACTTCTTGCTTGAGCTGGAGCTTTCACATAAGATAAAGCCTTACAAAACTATGGGAAGACATGTGCAAGTCTTCTGAGTCTAACCCAGTGAAAACAAATGAATGTTTTTTTTCTTCAGAGCATCTGTCCTCTACATCACCCTATTTGTAGAATGGAACTCAAACTTTCAATCTCTTAGGCAGAGAAGGGAACAACTAGGAATGTGAGGCAGGGTTTATTGTACACTAACTTCTGTGTAAGAGAAATGTTTAAATTATTAACTTCAGGCTGGGGAGGTGGCCTGAGGATCTGGGCACCTGGTTGGCAAGCACAAGGATGCAGGTTTGATCCCCGGTCCTGCATGCTTTGCTGGTTCTGGATCACAGAGCGTACTGGGCTGGCCACCAAAACCAGGTATGGTGGCCCAAACCTGTAATCCCAGCACTGTGGAGGCTGAAACAGGAGGATCACCTATGAGTTTGAGCTGCGAAGTGAGATCCTGTACCACATACACAAATTTGAAAAATTAAATAAAAAGTTAAAAATATGAAATTGTTGACTTCATTCCTATGCTTCAAATATCCCCTTTTCTTATCTCACATTTTAGGCAATAATATGTTAGAATCCTCCAGAAAACAAGCATGTACTGTACTAGCTTAAAAATTAAAAATAGAAACTATAAGTCATTGCTTTTCCACATACTTCATCAGTCAGTAGTCTTAGAGCATTGCACAGGATTGTCAGAGAGCTCCATGCCGGGAAGCTCTGCCTGAAGATCAGGAGATCAATTTGGAAGACAATTATAATTTTTCAGGTAATGGAGTACTGCTGGGTCATGACATCATCAGCCAGCGCCTGAGTACACAGGTGATTAAACTGCTCTCTGCTTCCAAGAATGACTTAGAAAACTGCACATGACATTTTGAAAGCTGGGAACCTGAAAAGAATGAAATGTAACTATTATCCCACTATACTCTTGGGGTTTTAATATAGAGACTAAACTGTAAAGTTGTATTATCTGTATATTTCAGTGTATTGACAGAAATTCACATCTGCTACATTAAGCTATATTTGGATATCTACATAACTAGATTCCGCTTTTTCAGAGGAAGCTGTGGGTAGCAGCACTCGCTGTTAGATATGGAGAGAATTATATGTATGAGAAGGAAAATAATTGGCTAGTGTTAGCTTCTGTACTAATTTATTCAAGTTTTCAGAAGTATGCTACATGCTTCAAACCCAATAATCGTAAATAAAACTATGTAGTTTATATTTTCAAAAGTTGGTGAAAATTTATTACATAGCATATTGAATTGTAACACATTATTTGGGACAATAACCATGTGTCAGTCAAATACATAAAAATTCTCACATGCAAACATGACACCAAGTCTGGAAAAAGAACTTTGATTCCAATATGTTATCCCAATCTAATCTAATCATGCTGGTGATAGTAAGATTAGAAGTAATCATAATAATAACATTTGTGGTTATTATAGCGGGGAACTACTGACAGTGTATTTTTCTGTACCAGGAACTATGATATGTATTTACATTATTTCTCAACCCCATGCACCTCACAACTCTTGCATGTTTCTATTCCTAACAATCAAAAACTCAACAAAACAGGCTTTCCTAAGAAAAGGAATCAATCCTAAGTCTCTGAAAATTGATTTCATATTCATCTTGAAGTAATGTGCTTCTGCTGCCAAAATATATTATTTTGAATATAGCTTCTCTGCGTTTATCTAGAAATGCTGGCATGAAGCAAAGAATGCACTGTTAGATTTTTTAAAATTTATTGAATGCACAAATGAATAATTTCTAAAAGATATAATCACTCCTTGAAATGTTTTCCTGTTAATAAAACTGAATACCTGCTTTCTGCATTTTATGTGGTACTGGTTAGAACTTCTAAAAACTGGATCTTTGGGAGATGAGTTCTGCTTGTTATACTTCTAGACATGGCTGGGGCATATCTGGAGAGAATCAGCTTAACTATATTGTTATTTTTATATGTGGAGAGCAGTCCTTTGTGGTTATCAGAGTGAAAATTCCATCTGATACTTGCTATATACGGACTCTGAGCAGAGTCCGTATATAGCAAGCATTAAAAATGCTTGCTACAAGAAAGTACAATGCATTTTCAGAATTCTCAAATATTAAACCACAGAGATTATAGAAAACTCTGTGCCAACAAGAGTCACTAAAGATTATAAACATCATACACAGGAAAAAACAATAGAAGCATCCTGGCTATCCTGACTGAGTCAACTGCCTCATTATTTAGCCTGAAACACAACTTGGATTTTTTTCCCCTCTATTGTATCAGCTGTAATTTCAAAGCCAAGAAGATAATTGGAGAGTGGGAGAGAGAATGGTACACACTGTATGTGGCAGGGCAAACGGAACTGAGGAGGCAGGGAGAAGGCATGAACCAGTTTAACTTTTGATTATTTTTAGAAAAACAATTATGATTTATTAAATGAGAGGCAGTTGCACACACCTCCAGAATCTCAAAATTATAAGCACCTGATATGGCATTTTAAGCTCATTAAATAAAAATTTGAGCTGTTTCTTAAGAAAATTGCTTTAATCTCTGTTCTTCATTGTTTGTAGAAAATAAATACTGAACAGCCCTAAAATTTTCAAAGAATGTTTTGGTCATCATAGTTTTTAAAGCTGATTGTTTATTTGCATTCAAAATATGCAACACTGTACCATATTTGAACTAGTACATGCTACTTGATAAATATCTTTGGCTTACTCTTCAGGTGTCCTTGATATTTGATGCCAATGATATATACAGAAACATTGATTAAAAATGTATAAACAAAAAACGTATGTTTTGGATCTCCTATTTTACTTATCGTTCTTCTATTAATTTTTAACCTATTCTCATGCAGCTGATGAACTTGCAGAAACTTCTAGGAGCAAAAACCACTTTCCCGCACCCTTACCTAGTTTTGTTATTTTTCCCCAATCCCCAAATATATGCATTATTGAAATAATATAATACTTCTAGTCAATTGTAAACAAGGCTGTTCTATAAAAAAGTTTAAAATATTTCAATATCTGATATTATGAAAACAAACTGATAGAACATGTACTTTATAAAACCTACTCTCAATTTTTATATTTTTTATTTTAAAGAGAAGTAAAAACAGAAAGAACAAAGAGGACAACAAAGCAACGTACAACATTAAAAATGGTACAGGATTTCAAAACAACAATAGAAAATTATTAATGGTCATTATAGTACATGTGGTTATTCTCAAATTTGGCGCTCAGATTACCAGATATAGGCATGCAAGATAATCAAACAATTGAGTATTTACTCTTCTTTCAATAAACTTTCATTTTTTTCTTGTCCTTTTTACTTTTTATGTTGTAATTTATTCTAAAGAGAGCACAGAAATACTAGATAAGACATTGGAGGCAACACACATTTTAAAAAACAAGATGAACTGTATTCAACCATGATTGTTATGTTGTACATTTTTGTCTTCAGTGTAGTTGCTCTGGTTATAAATATAAGGATGTAAAACTGGTCAAAGTAAAAATTTTGAACATTAACCCACTGTGCTGTCTTTGGCATCACATATAATAAATTGGAATGATACAGATAAGCTTAGCATGGCCTGTGTGCAACAATGACATGCAGATGGTTCATTAAATACAAAAACAAAAACAAGCAAACAAACAAACAAAAAAACCCCATTAACTGCTACCTTCAAAATCTTCAAAAACAACAAGAAATTAGTAGTACAATTATCTTAGCTATCCTGTGCATATACTGACATGATTTCACTTCTTCCTTTTTTTCTATATTTTCTCCTTTCCCTCATCTCAATTATTTGTTGCTCCTTTTCATTTCTTTTAGTTCCAGTATATCTATTGTGCATTATGTATTTTATTTATTTTTTCAGTTTCTTACCTTAAAGATATAATACAATGTTTACACATGTGAGACTGATTTATTTCATTATGAGTATAGCCTCTAGTTGCATCCATTTACCTATAAAAGCCTCAAGTTTATCTTTCTTTATAGCTAAGTCATGCTCCATTGTATAAAAATACCACATTGTTTTTATCAGTTCCTCAGGTAATGGGCATTTTGGTTGTTTCCAAGATTTGGCTCTGACAAATTGTGCTACTGAAGGTGTACATATATCACTGAGTTATGATATTTCTGAAGTCTTATTTTTAATTTAGAACTTGCTGGATTTAG
Source organism: Ctenomys sociabilis (assembly GCA_004027165.1). Lineage (NCBI taxonomy): Eukaryota > Metazoa > Chordata > Mammalia > Rodentia > Ctenomyidae > Ctenomys > Ctenomys sociabilis. The sequence goes on along the minus strand of PVKA01044544.1, from coordinate 4,042 downwards.
CAACAGAGATAATTCTACTTTCTGAAATAATTCCATTCAAGTGAAGTTGCTGATGTATTATTTGTGTATAATCTTAAAACAATCTTTGAAGAAGTAATTTATCAATAATCCATCAGTTAAGAGCCTGCTTCATTCATACGGAAAGTCACATATATTTGAGTCTGCTGCAAGTTCCTATAGTTTAAGTGACCTACCAGAATGTAAAATTCAAATATATAATTTAGTTTGTTTGATACAGAGTCTTGCTATGCAGTTTAGACTCAGAGTGATCCTCCTGTCTCATCCTCCACAGCACTGGGATTATAGACACTTGCCACTATGCCCAGTTTTCAATCTGACATGGCATGTGGTACGGAGGATTGAACTTGGACCTTGCACATGCCAAATAGGTGCTTAGACTGCGTACCTATCTCCCCAGATCACAGAGTCAAATAATTGAATGTACAGATTGTAAATTTGTTAATATAGATATAGTAAGTATTTTTGTCTTGATGAATCAACTGTAAAAAGTATTAATCTTCCATTACTATTCACAAGCAGATAGAAAATAAATTAAATATGGTCTATGTGGCAATAAAACTTTATTTATAAAGCAGGCAGAAGCTATGGTACACATCCTGTGAACCACAATTTGTCATTATCCTAAAGCATAGTCATGAAAAATCAATTTTTCCCATTAGAAATCAAGAACATTGCATAACATTTAATAAAGTGCTTTCCTTTGAATATATTTTTAAGTATAGTAATTATGCTTTCTTCTCATTGTCAATAAATTTTTGGGCTGAATTTGATAGCCCAATACAGTCATTCAAGTATTAATTTTCATTTATTCCATACTTCCCATATTTTATTCCTATTTCTGAGTTACTTACTGCTCCGTGGCAGAACAGGTCAGTTTTCTTCCTCCTTGCAGTGATTTCTTTGGTCAATAAACATAAAACTCCCAGGGACTGAACCCACTTTGTTTTTAAAACTTCTTTGTAAATTATTAAAATATTGATGTGAAGAGAAGTTACTGAAGTAAACTTCCCACATAATGAAGTTTTAATACTGAGCTTACTTTTCAAAATAATGTTCTCTAACCATTTTTTTGGGGGGGATGTTGCATGCCGTACGTGTGTCTCTGCAGAATCCCTTCATTCATATTCCTATGAGCACACTACCAACATACTGAGCTTTAATGTTTTTGCAGCCTCTTTCTTTATGTTAGAAGAAGGTAGAAGCAGAAGGTCCTTATATGCATTTTTGGCTGCAGAAGATGTGTTTAGACAGTTTTATTGGAATTGGCTGAGAGCTTTCCCTTGTTCTGAGGACTTCTGAATTACTGCTGTTTGATCCGGTCCTTATGTAAACGGCTTCAGTGTTTTCACCACTATGTCATCTTTTTGCTGTTTAAAGTATGCATAGTTTACCCACTTAAATAATCTGAAACTCAATTCCTTTCCCCAACAATAGCCAAATAGATCTATTGAAACTTTACAAGTGCAGAAAGGAACAATCTAGCCTTTAGCTTGAGTTTAGAAATGTTCTGTTTTCAGCACTGATTTAAATTTTCCATGCTATGTCTCAATTACCTTCCATGCTGCTGGCAAACAAAGAAATATTGAAGAAAACTTCATGTGTTTTGTTTATGTTGCAGCACTTTCTATGTCCAAACCTGAATACTTTCCAGAATGTTAAATCTGCCTGACGTCAGGCAGCTCTTGCCTTGATGATTAATTACAAGTCTAGTAGAAAAGATAAGCACCCTATTGCAATTGTGGTACAGTAGGCACACATTTAGAGAAATTACTAAATCCTATTCATCGCAGGTGTATAGGTTTATGTTATAAGTATCTTCTATGAATCATATGAAGTTATTATTTTCATTCTACAGTACCAATCAGTGTTTATGAAAATAACTGTATACTATACAATTTTCATTGCATAGAAAGAAAAATAGTTATTTGGAGTGCAATTTGCACTGCAATATTTCTTTTCCATTGCTTCTCGTTTGGCAGCTTATCCTACTCAGATATTATCATCAATATGCCATACATAAATTCACATTCATCACTGGTACTTAGGCTTATTAACTAAACAGCAATTATATTGTCATAGTAGGATTATGGGAAAGCACACAACTTTACACTGCAATGTGTCTTCCTTTACACTACAATGTGTTTTCTGTTGTTAACATCAAATCATAATGTAAACAGTCTAAAACCAAACAAGATGTCATTGAAAGCAAAGGAAACATTTTATGAGGGAGCCCATTGATAGATAACCACCCACAAATTTTAGCAACTCAGTATTTTCTATTACAAAGTCTATATTACACAAATCACACTGAAGATTTAATGTAATACACAATTTTACAAATGATGTTCTGATATTAAAGCCTAATACTTAAGCAAAAGTCCAAAGATTACTTTAACTCCATCTTAGTAATAAGAAATAGTTGCAGTTCCCACTAAAATAGTATATGACTTCCTTCAGAGGAATTGGTACATGTGTACAATGCTGGGAGACCCTCATTTTCCTGGAAGAACCATCTCTAGGGAGGACATAACCTGTGGGATTCCAGATAGCACTCACTAGAACAAAGATAAGCAAGGTTTTTAACTTCCTGTTGTCACCATTTCAACTTTGTGGAGAACATGATGGTCTTGTGGTATTGGCAAGAATTGGCTCTATTTTATTTTATTTTTTAAATTAATTTTATTGGGAAACAAAGAGCAATGAGACAGTTTCAAAACCAATTAGTAGGACAGTTTTAATAATTAATATATTGCATATTGTTGTATCCATAGTGGTTGTTCATAGTACAAGATGCAGACATGATATCCTTTCCAAACACTATTAGTACAAATTTTTCTTCTCACTGAATTAAGAGAAAGTAGCAGGACAGTCTCATAACACTCCTTTTCCTGTCTCCTGCCTTCATTCACTGCTCCTCTCCTTTTTAAACAAACATCTACCCGAGAGACAGCACGGCAGCAACTGGTATGTCACGACAAGCAGAACATATTCAGAATGACAGGTACTACAAGCAAGAACCTACTATTACAAATTGTCATCTTCAGTGCAGTTGCTTAGTTCATAGCTATCAGCATATATAGTTAGTCAGGGTGAGAATCCTCCCAATTAATTGCTAGATTTGAAAATTTGAAGATTCTCAGGATCATTGCCTTACCCATCTTGTACATATAACTGTATAGCTTTGTCTCTGTCATGTTTCCTTGTTCTTCTCCTTGCTCTCTCTTTATTGTCTAGTCTTCAAGTTCTTGCTTTCCTTTTTTTTTTTTTTTTTTTTTTTTTTTTTTTTTTTTTTTTTTTTTTTTTTTTTTTTTTTTTTTTAGCGGAACCAGGGATTGATCTCAGGCCCTTGTGCTTGCCAGGGAAGCGCTTATTCCACTGAGCCATCTCCCCAGCCCCTTGCTTTCCTTTTAATTGTGTTATACATTTCTATTTGTAATTCTTCTTTTGAGTTCTTAAACTACGGAGACTATATGATATTTAAAGATGTGTGTCTGGTTTATTTCACTTATGAATATATGTTCAAATTGCATCCACTTAAATAAGAAGGCTTCAAGTTTATCAATCTTTATATTTTTCTTTTCCATTTATTTTTATTTTACTAAAATACAAATGTCAATCAGACAGTTTCAAGACGCCTTAACCATACAGAGTCGATGAATTAATACATTGCAAACTGTTTTCATAACGTTTTGGTACTGTACAAGGTGCATACATGAAATTATATTTACAGGTTTTTTTATAGCTGAATTATATCAAAGATTCAATAATTATTTACCTTGTGGATGACCATAGCACTAAAAGCTGACATAATATCCTGTCCACCCACCATTAGTGCAGATCTTGCCTCTCATAGAATTATGTAGAAGCACAGCGTTATCTATCCCAACTGTACTGTCTATACACACACATCATGATTTTTTCTTTCTACAACCCTTCCTTTGTCTACACCTGTCAAAAGTGGGCACTCCGTTGACATTCAACTACCTTAGGTGCTTGAACTCGACACCACAATCCAACACAG
>PVKA01044543.1:0-16110 GCA_004027165.1 Ctenomys sociabilis | reverse complement strand
CCATAATATTAAGCTGAGCTGTAAATGGATATGGTCGACAATTTCTTTGAATAACTCACTGTGGTTGCAGAATGCTGGACTGTGTTGGATTGTGGTGTCGAGTTCAAGCACCTAAGTTAGTTGAATGTCAATGGAGTGCCCACTTTTGACAGGTGTAGACAAAGGAAGGGTTGTAGAAAGAAAAAATCATGATGTGTGTGTATAGACAGTACAGTTGGGGTAGATAACGCTGTGCTTCTACATAATTCTATGATAGGCAAGATCTGCACTAATGGTGGTTGGACAGGATATTATGTTGGCCTTTAGTACTACGGTCATCCACTAGGAAAATAGTTATTGAATTTTTGATATAATTCAGGTATAAAAAATAAGATAAGTGAGCAACTACACTCTTAATTCACTGATAAGAGATATCTGCTAAAATAATATTGTACAAGGTGCATACATAATATCATGTATGCACCTTGTACAATACCAAAACATTATGAAAACAGTTTGCAATGTATTAATTCATCGAATCTGTATGGTTAAGGTGTCTTGAAACTGTCTGATTGACATTTGTATCTTAATAAAATAAAAATAAATGACAAAAAAATAAAAAAGCTGGAGATGTAAGTAGTAGGAAAGCCTTAGGAACAGTCTCCATTGGTTCCCCTCCCCCTACAGACACATAAAGAAAACCTTTCGAAGCCCATCCATGTCTTTCACATTTTTTTTTAGTAAAGTCCAAGTGATATCTTACCATAATTGCGAAAATGCAAGGGTGGAATCAGAGGACGATTCACTTGTGGGCTTCCGTGAGAATGCCTGAGAATGGCAAGGTGCACACAGCAGTAAAGGTATGTTTTCAATTGTTCCACAGGACAGTGTGCTGTGGTTATTAGAAGGAAGAGGTTGAGAAAGTAATTTTGGGATTCAATTTAGTACTGCGAATTTCAACAACTGGTTCCAATATGGATTTCTCTTTCACTGGCAAAAATAAAAAATAAATAAATAGAGATAAAAGTAAAAAAGGAATTCTAGTGAGTTATGCCCACCAAAAACAAAGATAGGTACTTGGTATGTGCAACAGTTTCATGCCATTTGCGGAAACTGGATGGAACTTGAGAACATAGTTTTAAATAAAATAGGTCAGCAAAGAAAGTTACATATCACAGGGTTCCGTTTATGTGACATCTTAAAGCATAAATAAATAAAAATGTTCAAAGAGACATGGTGGTGGTGGATACATTGTGTCAACTTGACTGGATGGGGGCAGGGGAGATGGCTCAGTGGAATAAGCGCTGGGTTGCACAAAAATAATAAATAAATAAACTTGGATGGACACCTCCCTAGTTCACGCCCTTGGCTGTACGGCCCCTGTGCAGTGGGGTGGGGGGGTGGGGCCGCCCCAGGGTGACTCAGCAAAAAAACAATGAAACGGGTTGAGAAAGAATTTGTTGTTCCACTTCCTTGCCGGAGTTTGGGATGCCACAGCTGCTGCTCCTCTGTTCTTTGTTGTTTTCTGCCACCAGGAGCTGTTGCCATTTGTTTTGGAGCCAGCCGAGTATGGACTGAAGCCTCCTTAAACTGTGAGCTAAATAAACTTTTCCTCCCTTAATTTTGGGTGTCAGATATTTTTTACTAGCAAAAAGTGAAATGTGACTGACACAGACGTGATACCAAAAAAAGCACAAAAAAGGTGTACTTGTTGAAAATGGGAAAGGGTTAGGAGAAGGAGGGAGAGGTAGCAGCTAGGTAAGATGATTTAAAAATAGATCAAGATGTGTTATATCCACATGAAAATTCTCTCAAATCAACGTAAACATGGTGTACTAGAAATGTACACTAAGAAAAAAAAAAAGGTAGTAGTGTGGTTTTCACTTTAAAAATGACTAATGTTTTCTGAAAATCAGTAGTTCACAGTCTTTTTCATCTCTAATGCTTTCCAAAATTCAACCTAAAATCCTGGTTATAAAGGAGACTACTCTAAGCAATATTTTTAGCATTACATTAAGAGAAAGCATTTGATATTCATGAATAAAAATTATTTTTTACCTGAAAGGTGATACACTCTAAAGTGTTTTGTTAGAAACCTACATCTGGGCAGAAAGATCCCTTATTTTTAAAACCAGAGTTTAGTTGGAAACAAATATGTGACTTAACCTGCATCACTGTAGGGTCCAGAAAATATCAAAGGGATATTACTAACTCAACAGGGGTCTTCAGAAACTCCTTTGTATCCAAGTAAGTTACTTGGGATGTACTTTCTTCATGAAATTCACTTCTAAGTTTTATTATGCAGATTTAGATTTGCTTTGAAGCAGCAGCTGGAGATTTTTCTTTCATACATCCCTAAAATAGACAGACCTGACTTTGGGAGAAGCTATTGACTTTCTGTATCCACGGCAGTTTCATATTGATCTTGAGGCAACTCAATTACCCACACCTGGAAGAGGCAATGAATTTGAATAGTGTTCATGGCTTTTTTTTTAACACATCATTTTCCCCCCTTTGTGAAGGGCAATGACTTACACTTTGCAAAATGAATCACAAGGAGATGCTCCTGTTCTCTGCTTGGAGGTGAATAGAAAAGATTCTCTAAGATAAAGCACTTTAAACTCAAGTGTTAGGATTATGAATAGGCATCCTTTTCACTCTTTTCAGTCTGAACGATTTCAATATTTTAAAAAGTCTTGACTAGCTAAATAATCAACAACAAACAGGGCAGATTTTAAGCAACCATAGACACCTTTTCTTTTCCAAAATTAATAATAGAAAAAAAACATGTTATATCCAGAGGGGAGGAGAGGTATATTGCAGGGCAATTGAATTACTTCTTACTGAGCAATGAGAAGGTGTTTTCTTTCAAAATAGAACTGCAACATTTCAGAGATGGAGGGACATTAGAGTGAATTTTCAAAGGAAGAACTGGGATAATATCTATGTTCTAACTCTACCAGATATTATTTTTGTGGTATTTGATAACATTAACACTGCTTCAAATCACTTCAGGGTCCTGAAATAAATGTGTATTATTACACCGTCTCACAAGTGTTTTTTATCAGGAGTAATATATGTATAACTCCTACAAAAGCTTTATACAAATGAAGGCCCCAGCACACTAACAACATGTTTTAATTATATTATTTGACAGGCAAAATGAGGCACACAATTATTTAAAGCAATAGATAGTTTTCCACAAAACTGGGATTAGAAGCACTGCTCCAGGCATTTTGAAATTTTACTGTTAAAATGGAGTCACATTCAGTCATCACGTTTGCAGCTATGGACACATGCTGGATGGGTGCCTTTCTAGTGCAGCTCCCCATGTGCCTATGAAACCCAACTTCCATTCTGGGCATTCCAAGTGTTGAAGATGCACACATTGATTGGTGCTTTCATGAAATGTGTTAATAGAAAAAACATAAAAAGCAGGGCTAGAATCATACCGTAGGCACAATATCCTATGTGAGAAAAGGATATTCCTCTTGCTTATAACAACAACAACACATTTCCAACATGAACGGGAATTGAGATGTGTTGCTAAAATAAATTTATCATTTCCCTGCTTACGTATGTGGGGCTGGGTGTCACTGGCGCCTTCCTCACCAAATCCCGGCCTGTGCCGGCCATCCCCTGTGCCTTATGCCTTCTGTTGTTGCTGCTATAAAAACTTCATTTGTTTTGATGGAGTACTCACGCAGGAGTTAGGTGTTTTTTTTTTTTTTCAAGTCTTTTATTTATTTGGTACAGGGCCTCACTACACAGCTCCAACTCATCGTGATCCTCCTGTTTCAGCCTCCCCTGTGCTGGGATTACAGGCATATGCCACCATAACTGCTTTCGGTAGCCAGCACCATCAGGGGGTCCACATAGCATGAGGTACCAAGAGTCGAACCTGAGTCCTTGTGCTTTCCTAAGCAGGCTCTGAGACTGCTGAGCTATCTCTATGGCCCAGAAGTTTTGTTACTTAAAGGCTGTAATCACATTATGTTCTAAAAATGGAAAAAAAATAAAGAAATCACTTAGGTTCTCTATATTTATTTTGTACTATTCTTATGAAGCTTCTACAGACAAAGTAATTATTATTTTTCTATATTTTCTAGTACATGTGAACAGCTAAGAAGAAGAAGACTTCTCATAGTACTCTGTTAATTCTTACTTGCAGTGTGACTCCTGGCTTAGCTTTAACTGTCTCATCCTGTACCCAGCTCTCCACAGCCAGAACGGTCATCAGATGCATTCATATTTGTTCTTTAATAGCAAGGGAGTTCTTGAATGGCTGAATCTGAGTTCTCCCCCTTCAAATGAACAATTAGCTTTTTCTGAAGAGATTAAAAAAAAAAAAAAAACTACAGCACCTTTTCTCAGAAAAATAATTTACCCTGAGCAGCTAGAATATAAAAGAGTTTCAGGAGCAAAATAGAAAAAAAAATAAAAGAAAATCAAAAGTCATCTTCGGAAAGAATTAAGGGAACAGTGTAACAGTGTAGACATTATCTTGAAGAAAGACAGGAAAAATTTCATATATGAAGGTTTGTCTTAAATTGGACAAAAGGTCAAAAAATATAAAAGAATCTAAGCTAATGAGACATTAAAATGGATTTGGTATGTTCCTGATCATTCAATATATATGACAAATGATATAGCTTAGACATACTTTATAAATAGCATACCAAAAAGACAATTATAATTGTGATGTGCAAAACTTAAAAAGAATAATGTTCACTTTAAAAAGAGCTTCTAAAGCTTCCAATAAAAGCTAGGATGCCCTCTGGTGCGCACTCATTTTAAAACCATTCAAAGACATGCTTTACATATATATATATATATATATAAAATCCCTAAATATTAATTGCTGACCAAATGTCATTAGCATGCACAACAATTCACAATACACCTAACTGTAGAAACCCTAAAACACTATCATAAAGCTACTGAATGAATTTTTAAAATACAAATGTAAATGAGTCTCATCTTTTGCTTCTGTGTGAAGGTGGTAATTTCCGATGGAAATGCCAAAGCCTTAAGTTCTCAGGAGCTTGTCTGCAACTCATCAGAGGATTATGAATAAACATGGTGGAGAAATATGCAGATTTCCTAATAGGAAAGCCATGAATGTTTCAACACCCAGGGGTTCAAATTATAATAAAGGGATAGCACCTGTCACCAGAGGCAAAATACAAGATCACCTTTGCAATCCCTGGAGCAATTAAATCACTGACAATTTAGCCTTTCCCTGGCAATCGCCGTCTCCAAAGACAGACATGTGTGCATGTCTCAGAGTACTGCTTATAAAGAAATTGCTGCATATTCAACTTGCTCAGTTTTGTTAACACTACTTTCCACACATAAAAGAAGACTTTTATTTCCCTCCCAAAGATTGGATGATTTCCTTGTGTTTTAGTAACTTACGGGAGGAAAACTTTCATGGCCTCTTGTGATCTGTATAGCAGATCACAAACAGCGTGTGACCTTTCAGCAAAATATCACTCCAGGTAGGATGTGGACAGATGTGATTTCTGCACTGATGCGATAGGAAAAATCTCTCAATTCAGCTACTTCATGACATATTAGCATATGAAGAACAAAGAGAATTCTATTGAATGCTAGGGAGCATGCAGCTGTTTGCAAGGTATGCCTGCCCATTGGAGAAATAGAATGCTTTATCACTCTTACAGCCCAATTCTGAGGGTCCACCTGTGCCAGTCACCTGTTTCTGTACCACTGTGCCCCATTCCTGCCTCAGATTCTTACTGAAATGTGCAGAAGAAACTTCCTGTGGTGGAGGTTTGTACCTGCAGTGTAAATCCAGATGGAAGAAGCTTGTAGTAAGTGGAACCTCAGAAGCAGAAACAGGAAAATAACCAAATAGGGAGGCAAAGACACATGATCTGAGTATTATCTTAAAGTATCAGTGCTGAATCTTAGCAAATGTTTAACTTAAAGCTCATTTTTGAATGTAATCTGACTATCAGCAACATGCTAGTGAATGAATAATCCAGATAAAAGAATAATGTAAAATTTGCTGAGTTGTTTACAATATGTAAACAAAATAGTTACGCTGAAAGGGAATAATCTTGAAGGAGAATACCACCCAATGGAAGTCTGTCAGACCTAGGGACAGGGAGTGAGTCTGAGGAGGCTCTGCCCTTGTGGGGTACCCAGGGCCTCTCTCACAGAATACAGTCCTGCTGTTTTCCTCACAACCTCTCTTCTCAGAGACCTAGCACAGGGAAAATACAAACGGGTCTCTTGTTCTTTACCAGCTTTCTTAAATTCACTTTCAAAAAAATTGCCTTAAAAATTATTTATTTGTGCTAGCTTATGATGCCTATTTAGGATATTTCTTGATAGTGAGAAATTCCGCTGGTTGTGCTTAGCGGAATAGATTCTTCATTTTTTCGAGAAAGGGTCTCACTATGCAGTTCAGGCTGGCCTGGTGCTCGCTCTGTAGCCCAGGCTGGTCTCCAAGAAGCAACAATGCCCCTGCCTCAGCCTCCTGAGTCATGGGATTAACGGCACTCACAACCATGCCTAGTGTTTTGTAGATTTAATAACAGCAGTTTCAAAGATTGTTCATCACAGTGAAGTCTAAAAATACATAGAAATAGGTTCTGTAAAAGCATGCAATTAGTATTTGTTTTATATGACATGATACAAGAAAAAGAATTAAGCAACCTGTGCTCTTAAATTTATTGCACAAGAAGAATGGTAATCTAGAATTAATAATTCATATACTGCAAAAGCATCTTAAAGCCCCAATTACATACAGGTTTTTGTATTAAGCATTAAAAATTGGAAGTTAATAAAGTGAAAGCCTATACTCACATTTTTTTTCAAATATCACTGGAGCAAGATATTTAGAAAAATATATAAAATGGTAATTATTAAAGAAACAAAAACATAACAGCAAAATATTTTCAGATCAAATAACAATAAAGCTGAATGTGAAATAATTATAGAAGAAAAATAAAAGAATATACCTTTCAAGTATCTTGGACACGTAATCTACAAGTTTTCCATGTTTAAAAATAAGAATATATGATAATTTGTATAATCATATGTATACTCAATTTACATATAAATTAAAAAATATGGATTTCATGTACATGCATGTGCACAAACAAAGGTCTGAAGGACTTTTCGATAATAATGGAATGGCTAGATAATTAAATTTTAGTTGAGTAATAAACAATGATATACGTGCACCCACTGACTGTCACATAATAATCATTCCTGACAAATTTATATATATTTCTTCTACCTTCATAAATATATAAGCCAACAGGTGTCACTTTCCCTGGCTTTTAGCTTGGTAACTATTACTTCCCGCCTTAATGTGTTTGGACAGCTATAATAAAATACAATACACTGGGAGGTTTGTAAGCAACACACATTTATTTCTGGTATGCAGAGGCCAGGAAGCCTGAGATATGGGGTCAGCAGATCCGAGTCTGGAGGGTGCCCATCCACAGCCCTCTTACTCCAACTTTCACACGTTGGAGTGAGGAAAAGGGGGACGCTGGTCTTCCGCAAGGCCACTTCACACGTGTGGACTCTCACATCCGTCTCCTTCCAAAGGCCTCACTTCTTACTCCATTTATTCTGAGAGAAATATTTCAGCATATACATTTGGATTGAAAAATATACACCTAGATCATAATACCATATATATAGCTGTGATATTCAAAAACAGGTCAGATGTAGGGTTCATTTGCTGAAAGGAAAAGAAATAGACTGAAAGGGTAATAAGAAAGAAAAGAAACTACAGATTTGAATAGTACTCTGAGTTGTCATGATTACTTTCCTTTCAGGTTTTCCTAACGTACAAAGTGTTAAGGTAAAGGCCAACTGATGATCCACACTAAGAATTTTCATATACTTTCTGCTTATAAGTTATATACCTAGCCCACTTTTTAAAACACATATAGTCATTGGAAAAGAGAATAACACCTTGATTAGAGGAGAAGCACAATTGTATATGTGCTTACTATGAATATGCAGGTGTGTTGGTGCCTGTGCCACATTAGAACAGGTCTGTAGTCAGTTAAAAGGAAACTGAAGATTATATTACTTGAAATGTTAGTGTGAAAATGTTTAACCTTTCTCAAAACAATTACTCCACTGAACACACAGAAAGTATGTTAGTAGTGCCCAATTTACTGGGAGCCTTATAATTCCTGAGCCATCAGAAAGCATATCTTTTAGGTGATACTTCAGATTTACTGAACTGAAGTACTCCCAAGTGGTAATTAAGAAATTATAGTTATAATAATTTTGCCAGCTAAGTTTCATTATTGGCTAAATTTGAGAATTATTTTTTGAAGAGATAGAAAAATAAGCCATTTATTTAAACATCTTTTTTGTCACCAACAAGAAGAAAGACATCAAGTAGTAAGCATACGCTAACTCAGTGCTCTCAAAACTGAGTGCTCATTAAAAATCACCCTGGCATAATGCTAAGCATTGATTTTGTGAAATCTTCAAGGCGCTAGCACTTGGGAGGCTGAGGCAGGAGGATTGTTGTGAGTTCGAGACCAGCCTGAGCTACAAAGTGAGTTTAAGGCCAGCCTGAACTGCATAGTGAGACCCTGTCTCAAAAAAGACAAAAAAAAAAAAGGCACTAACAGGCCGGTCCTTCCTTCAGTCTCCCTAAGAATTCAGTTTGTATTTGTTTGTTTTTGCGAATATCTACAGACTACCTGTAGTTATCTTTTTGTGTCTTTTTCCTCTATCCTCAAATAAGCCATTTAAATAGTTTTTGTTTTCATCATATCTGCTACAATTCATTCTAATTGTCTGCTTTTGTCTTTTACATTTGGGAAACAGCTAGGTAACAAAGGATAATCTCTTTCAGCTCTTGAATTTTGGTCACTTCGTCAAAGTCCATCTTGCCATGGAAAGAAGCATGAATAGTTTTTATAGATAAAGATGTATCCATTTTTGGAAGGGCATTATTTACCCTACCACTATAGCCACAAGTATTTTAAAAGATAGCTGCATAATTTGTAATCACAGAAACAGTCAACTCTAGCTGACCATTTTCTTCATGTCATTTTCTGCAAATCTAAACTCACACAGTCATATAGCACAGTACAATTCACCTGCTAAACAATTTTCTGTGACGTAAGCAGTTTGAGCTTTCAGTGTAGAAGTATATCTCTCATGACAACTGAACTGGCCACTTTACAGACATGGAAACCATAGTCGGCATGCAGATGGATGAGCAGGGGTGAGGAAAACTTCAAATACTACACTCGAGTAGGCAGCATTTTGCCAGTGGTGCAAATTTGGCTGATTCTTGGTTTAAATGATAACTAAATGTTTATGCATTTATTAGGCACTGATTTCTGTCAGAAATTTTATTAATGAAATAAGTACTCTATCTAAATATAACCACATTCATACAGTAGTCATATATACGTAATTGGCTTGTATTTTTAAGATGTGATCATAGATAGATAGATAGATAGATAGATAGATAGATAGATAGATAGACAGACAGATATGTGTATCTCTAAATTTGGCCCATATTATGTTTTCAATAAATGTAATTTTATAATATATATACACACTGATGCTAAACTATATAAAAGTTTATAGAGATTTGTCTACAGACCAAGCAATAAGAAAAGTAAGTGGCTGTAGTATTAATCCAGAGTGTCATAATTATATTCCTTGTTGGTGAAACAAAATACCCAACATTGGGAAATTAAATGTTGCCCAAATCTGTAATCTTATCACTTGGGAGGCCAGGACTGAGGCAGAAAATAATCCCAAATTTGAGTCTAACCTGGCATTTTAGTGAGTATGAAACAACTCTGGAATATACAGAAAGACACTTTCTAAGAGAGAAAAATCCTAACATAATAGCAAACATAATGATTTTCACAGTACTGATTTAAGAATAATACAAGTTTAAAACACTAATACTCTTAGTTGAAGGAAAACTATAACTTAATGTTGTATATATTTTCATTGTTCATTCTTGATGGAGCCATACAAAAGTAATAATTTTATATCCTGTAATATACATACTGGACTTGATAGTCAGATACAGGCCAAATAATCTTTCATCTTATGATTATGAAAACATCTCACACACTGATCAAATAGGATTCTGTTTGATGTGGACAGTGCTGATTGGGGATTTGGTATTTGAAAATGCACTGTTCCTTAATTTAAATGTCACAATCCATTTATTCAAATGTTGGCATTATCCATGGCAAAGCCTATTTCATCTGACCACAAATGAAGTGAAAAGTTGAAGACGCTATCAGTTTGTCAAAGTGTATGACACGCTAAGATTTAGAGTGTAAATGCTCACTTTTCTATGTCAGTATAGGAAATGATTTTGACCATGCCATCTAAAGAATTAACATTTCAAGTAAAAGCAATGCAAATACATCTTTCTTTTTGTAACAGTTATTATATCAGGTTGTGACCATTTTGACATTTTAAATCAAAAATCCAAATATTCCAAACATACTTTTTTCCATGCCCAATGAATAGAAATTTTATTATTCAAATCTTGTTTTGGAATTGAATTCATATGAGAAGATTATGTCAGTCATTATTTTAAAAGACATATTTGAAAGCTCCAAATTTTATTTATTCTCCAAAATTCCTGATTATATTGATTAAAAAATCTTCATTATAAAGCATTACAAATATCATTTGTATCCACTTCTGAAAAGTGTATAAATGCAATACTTTAGCAATAAAAGTGTTTGATTTAGATATTAATTCTAAACTGTCATTCTGATGATATAGTCTAACAGCAAAAATTAACATTTCTCCTTTATAAACATTTTATAGTTTTGTCATTATTAGCATTACATCATTTATTAGTATCATTCATTCATGTAAAAATTAATGAAGTTTAAAACATTAGTTTGATATTTTATGTGATTTGTGAATATCAAGGTCTTTATTAAGCTATGCTTTTTACTCTTATGTCAAGAGAATTTAGGAATGGGACAGAAAATTTTTATTGTGAATCTATACTAAAGATATAAAAATAAGCAAATAGTATATGTCCATGGGAAGTCATATTATGTATTACTAGTATTTATAAGGTCAAATAGCATTTTATGAGAAGGTTCCTACTATAGTTGCATAATTTTTCAAGAGTGTACATATAATGAAGTGTGGGGAAGGGTTAATGGATCAACTCTGGATCCACAAGCATAAATACAGCATCAGGGTGGAGGATGTGAAGTCATGATAGAGCCGAAAGCTTGGCGGTCTATGTGTCAGTCTGGCAAGCACAAGGACTGGAGTTTGATGTCTGTCAAATCAGTAGTGCCAGCCCTGAAACCCAAGGGGCGTCGGGCCAGCCATCAAAACCAGGTATGGTGGCGCATGTCTATAATCCCAGCCCTGGGGAGACGGAGACACTAGGAGTCTGAGAGCTGCTTAGTGAGACCCCATATCAAATAAATGAATAAATTTTAAAAATAGCTACTAATAATATCTACGTTTAACTCGTCAAGGAAGATGCAATTCTTAGAGGACTTTTTGATCAGAAAAATGACGTAGAAAGATAATTCCAACAATATTTAGTAGGACGGATTACAGGTGTAATAGACAAGAGATAGATAAGTTCAAATAAGATACAGAAAGAAACTTAGTGAAGGAAAAAACAAATGGAAAATACTAGTGATTGGAATAGAAAAGTGTGACAGCCTCCTCTGATGTGGTATTTTATGAAAAGTTTAAAACTCATATATTGTTATTGTTTTAATGTAACCATCAGAGAGAACAGTATAAAGTTGTCTCAAACAATTAAAAAAAATAGACCTAGCATTTGAGTTAGCTATCCTCATTCAGGTTTCATAATTAAAGAAAATGAAATCAACACAACAGGAAAACATAAATACCAGAAATGCCTACCTCTTGCAACACTGTTTATGACACCTAAAGAGGGAATCATAGGTGAGTACTTATCAAATAAATAAATGGACAAAGAAAATATGAAATTATTCATAACAGCTTATTGTCCAGTGATAAGGAGCAGTGTAATGCCTCCATTTACTGCAAAATAGATAGAATGGAGGATGTTATGTTAAATGAAATAATTCATATATAATAATCAAATAGTACTTGTTCTCTGTCATTATATAAAGTTAATATGTATTAATAAAACATTCCTATACATCTTAGAGGCAGATAGGACTACACTCAGAGCCTTGTATTTTTGTTTGTTTGTTTGTTTTTCATTTGAGAGAAAGAATTAGTTAAAATATATCTCATAGATGTGGGAGGGGGAATGTGGAAAATGTGTCAATGTGAAAAGTGTGCAGCGAATTTCAGAGGGTGGCAGTGAAGACTGTGGCATCTCTGGTGACAGATTAACTCAATGGGAGAGCTAAGAGGAAAATGAATTGAGTGCGATTGAATTTTCAAAAATGATTAGGCCATTAAACAGGGAAACCTATAGAGCTAAACAGATAGCAAAATATCTGTGTCTATTATTCACATATCTTCCCTTCTTAGCTCTTAGCAAAACTATCTTCATTTTCGCTTTGGTCATATAGGCTAATTAACTGACAAATTACATCATTCTAAGGCACAACTGTGTTTCTTATAAACTTGTGAAGCTGTGTGTCCCTTGTGCTATCATACAAAGCAGTTGGCTTGCTTCTGTCCACACAGGTTTACTTGTCATTCATCACCTTCTGCTTTATTGATTAAATGACTTCTTGTGAATTTGTATTGAGCCCAACACCTCTCTTTCTAAGGGTAGGCTCTACGAAAAAGGATGCTGTTTCTGAGAGCAAATAGATTTCAGCACAGCAGTTGCTTTGTTCAGAATCTATACTGATTGCAATAAATGGATCTATCATGTAGCCATCTGCATTAATTTGTAGCAGTACTGAAAATTTGAACTGACTATGATTTTTCATGAGAAATCATTGCCAAAAACTTTATGATTAAGTTCCCCTTTTGTTTTACATAGTGTATGAAAATAAAAGGCAAGAAACTCACTAAATGGTAATCTGTTTGAAGTAGATTATTGACATTATTACTACTAAATAAGGTTCAATAAATTTGAATACAATACATTTTAAACTATGTTAAAAACATCAGGAAACACAATTATGAACAATGAAAAATCCTTAACATCATTATGAAAAATATACATTGACCTATATACACTGGTAAAATGTATCAGTTTTAAAAACTACAAATACTAAAATGGTTAAAAAAAATCTGTTTTGCTTCTAACTTTTTATAGCTATCAAAAATTTTTATCTAAAATATGTAAATTTTGTCTAAACTCTAGTTGCTCTGAAAGTATTTTCTATAGAATAAGAATGTAAAGAATAAAACTAAATTTGCTGAGCAAATACCTATTAGGTTAATAGGTATTCACTTTTTTGTTTATTTATTATAAAAAAACAGTATGATATAACAAATAAATTTCAGAAAAATTTGATACTTTTAAATTAGGTGTTTTAAGAATGTAATGAATATCAGGATTAGTGTGACATTTCTAAGATTATTGAAGATGAATTGATTTATTTTTACCAGTAAGAACATTTATGTCTGAGAAGAGGTATTTATGGTCAAAATACCTACTCTGTTTCCAGTAACATACTTAAATAATTAGATATAAACAAAAATGTTCTGTTGAATTTATTAGTTTCTCCCTATTATTTCTCCTTTAAAAATGTTTCTGATGTTTTGCTTCTTCAAATTTTCTTGAATGTATAAATGAAATAAAATAGCTATATATTGAAGGCTTCTACATTCTTCAAATATTTATGTCAAAAATTCTGCTTGAAAATTGTCAAAATCATTTATTCATTAGCTTTTAATTTTGAATAAGCGGGAAGCATATAAATAAAAACACATCATTCAGTGATTGTAGGATTTATTAAACACTATTTTGAAAAACTGAAATATTTGTGATACCAAGAAATTAGTGTAAATGAGTAAAAGAGAATTTTGGTTACAAGTATCAGTTAATAGTTACCTATCAATTTCTATTTAGATTTGTTCATGTTTTGCTTCTCTTTCATATAGAACTGAATTGAAAGAGAAAATTTAAAATTCAATTATAGACTCCAGCCAGCGTGCAGGCCCGGCTTGTGAGTGCAACGACCTAGGGCTCTCTGATCCTCACTCCAGCCAGTACCCAGGCCAGGCTTACATGTTCAACTTTCTCCAGAAGACAGGCCTGGTGGGGACCCCTGAAGCAGAACTTCCTGCAGAGAGGCTAGAGGCAAGACCGACCCAGCTGATCCAGGAGCAGAACATCTTGCCAGAGTGGAACAGTAGGTTCATGTCCAAGGGCTGCAGCAGCTAGACCCAAGCCACACCCACCTGGATGAATTTGAACTTGGTAGATCCAGACTTGGTGCTAAGGTAACTACGGCACCAAAGTTCTAGACCAAAGGTCAAAGCCAGTGCTATACAAAATGACAAAGAGAAGGAGCAAAATGCAGCCTCAGGCCCCCAGTCTACCCAGAACAAATGCGGGAGACAATAGCATAGGAGAAATTGGAAATCACACACTTGAACTTTCTGAAATAATAGTGTCTGAAGTAAAGAAACACTTGCAGAAAGGTACAGAGGAAATCAGATCAGAAATAATTTCTGAAGTAAATAAGGAAATGATAACTATAGTGAAAGAAGTATTAAGTACTTCAAAAGAAGATGCTGATAAAAAAAAAAAGAATAGAGGAGAATAGAAAATGATGGAATCCTTCAATGAGCAATACAGGAAAGATATAGAATGCATGAAACAGGTTCAGAGAGATATACAGAAAATTAAAACATCAACCACAAGTTGACAAAACAGTTTGAATGAAAGTGAAAATAGACTTTCAGGCCTTGAAGACACCATTGCAGCTAGTGAAAAGGTAACAATCTCTTAAAGACAACTAGGATTAAGGAAAAAATAATTCAACATCTGCAAAATGATGCAAAGATTAATAACGTAAAACTAGTAGGCATGAATGAGAAAGAAGGAGTCAATACAAATGATATGAAAAGAATACAGGCAGAAGTAGTAGATGAAAACTTCCCAAATATGGCAAAACAATCTGACATTCTGGTAACCAAAGCATATAGAACTCCAAATAACATCAACCCAATTAAAACCCCACCCACAAATATGATAGTGATGATCCCAGAAATCCAGTACAAGAACAATATACTGAAAGCTGCTAGAGAAAAGAAACAGATCACATTTAAAAGAAAACTCATCAGAATAATGGCAGATTTCTCTTCACAAACCTTCAAATCAAGAAAAGCATGGAGCAAAGTACTTCAATTCTTGCAAACAAAACAAAACAAAACAAAAACAAATTCCAACCCAGACTGATATACCCCACAAAACTCTCTTTCAAGTTTAATGGAGAAGTCAAATATTTTCATGACAAAGAACAACTAAAGAATTTCATGATGACAAAGCTAATCACACAGTCTACTAAAAGATGTTTTAAAGAGGGATCAAAATGACCATAACTCCATGAATGAGAATGGAAAGAACCTACCAAATAGGGCAAACAATTAAACACAGGAGAAAAAGAGGTATACAACAGCAGTATTTCAATTATTCTTTCGTATACAGCAGCAAAATATTTCCGTCAGCATACTCTATAAATGGACTTCTCCTGTACCTTATGGGTCATGATTCTATCCAGGTGTAAAGAATGGATATCAAGGAAATAGTATCTCAGTCCCACAAGTGACACTTGGTCACCAGTAAGTGTAATGGACACTGTCCATGTGCATGGCATACTAGAATTTTGTATGATATCTTATCCCCAAACAGTTGGAAGTGCTGGTCATATATTTGCTATTCTATTATTTTTATTATGTTTTGTTTTTAATAGTTCTTTACTATCATGAAAACTTTTGTTTAGTTGATAATTTTGTATACATTAACCTAATCAAATACTGTGTGAGCACTCCGACTGATAACAGATTCATACATATCATACACTCTATTTAGTCTCTTAGTTGGACTCGCAATTTAATTTTAATTTCTGAATATTATTTTTAAATATTTAATTTGATTTTGAATTAACTAATATTTAATTAATTTTCTGAATATTGTTTAATTTTAATTTTAGTTTTTGCTTTATGTTTTATATTGTTTCTTTGACTTAC
>PVKA01044542.1:0-10331 GCA_004027165.1 Ctenomys sociabilis | reverse complement strand
GAGAAATGGTTCACAAGTGGAGTGAGAGACCAGTTGCTGATGGAGAGCAGAGAGCTGAGGGAGAAGAACAGGATGCTCTCCTGCCCACCCCAAGGGCTTCATGTAGCTGCATCCTCCAAGGTAGTTACTGTGGGGAGAGATGAAAGAAGAAATGGTGATCCCAGGGAGGTAGCCACCTCGCCCAGTGGCTGGAACCACCCTGGTTTTGATGCTGAATCCTTTTCCCTAGGAAGACACTCAGTGATGAAAAAATGCTGATTCCCAGTCAGCTCAAGCCCTGAGACCAAGTTGTAGTATCTAAAAAAAGCCACCAAGCCAGGGAATTGGAGCTGAGCAGGACCACTGTGCAAGACTGAGACGGGAGTGGGAAATTGGTCCTCTTCTTTCCAGTGAGATCCAAGTAACAAGGGATTTAGGCCTACAGACAGCAGAGGAGGCAGTCTGCACCTTCCTAGAAGCCCCAGGAATCTGCCTGTGGCCAGCCCCTCCCAGAGCTGTAGCCCATTGTCAGAGCTGTGGTTTCCTGACACTCCATCCCAGCTCTCAGTGAGCTGGAGAACGCTAACAGTATACCTGTAGCAGCTAGCAGCACTGTCTCTGAAAAGAAGTAGGAGAGCCGGCCAGATAGCTCAGCAGACTAAAGCATCTGCTTAGACAGAGCACAGGGGTCAAGGTTCAATCCCCAGTGCTACAAGCTGTGCCAACCTCGCCCACAGGGCACTCTGAGATGGTGATTGAGACCGGGCATGGTTGCATGCTCCTGTAAGCCCAGTACTTGGGAGGCTGAAAATAAGAGGATCATTACGAGTTGATCTGGGTAGTTAGACTCTGTACATTAAACAAAAAAAAGTGGGATGGGATTTTGTGCAGCATGTTTACAGAAGCACAACATCATAGATGCAATTACCCCACAGCCCTAGAGACATTTATTCAACGAATATTTGTGTCTGCAACACAGCAGGCACTGTGTTTACCAAAGGGAAAACTATGGAGTCCCTGGCCTCGAACTCACAGTGTGGGGACAGGTACGAGGTGTGGGAGAGCCCAAAGCTAGGCTCTGCCTGGATGGCTCCAAGTCCCATGAGTTTTCCAGGCTGAGCGTGGAGCACCAAAACATCAGGCCTCTCTGTGAGACCTGTACTCCTGTGACATCTGCTTGTCTCTGCTTTAGGGTTTGCACTCTTCAAGTTTTTTTAGCAAATGCTGTAGGAGATCTTGCTAAGGTGGGAAGGGATTCATAGCCACCTGTGCATAGGAACAAGCAGGGCTGAGACGGTGTCCATTTCAGGCCAGGAAAAATGTAAATGCCTGTGCCTGGCCATGCAAGAGAAGTAGAATCTGGCACTGGGAAAACCTGGAGTCTGCACCTTTCCAGAAGGATCAGACAGTGAGAGGCTGAGGTTCAAAGACCAGATGCAGGCTACTGGAAAAGCGTGAGTGCCTTACCTCAAGATGTATGAGTGACTTCATACCTGTAAGAGAAGAATTAGCTTTCAGAGTTGTGTGCAGAAGATATGGGATGTGTTTTGCCTTTGCTCCTTGTAAAGTGAGAGATTTCCACAGCTATTCCAAAGTGGCCTATGGTGTAGAAAGCCAAACCAGCCATAGGATAGAGACTGCAGCTTTTTCTGTCTCCCCTCGCACACCTGGCCTGGTGCTGGGGACCTCTGAGGTCCTCAGGTACAGATGAGGAAGCCAAGGTCCCTTGTGCCACATGTCTCTCCCCCAAGCTGACTGAAGTACATTCTGAAGCCTTCTGAGGAGCTTGTTTTGGTGCCATAGGGAAGGAAACTAGACTCTGGAATTTATGCACGTGCAAAAATACCTGTGCAAAGGTCCAAGATGATGCTGGAATTAGGCAGCTTTTTCTGAAAGCACTTTTCTCCCCAGATGGGAGCCCAGGAGCTCCTAGAAGGAAATGCCCACCAACCTAGTATTTAGTGACATACTAAACTAACCAAACCATGTATGTGACTGTTCTCCTCTCTCTGGTGCGTATACACAAAACACTTGGTAGTTTTGGTCAAATAAAAAAAGCTCCTGCTATCAAGAATACAAAAAATAATAAATGTTTGTGAGGCCAGGGGGGAAAAGAAACTCCTCTGCTCCACTGGTGGGAATATAAACTAGTCCAGCCACTATGGAATCAGTCGGGAGCTGTCTCAAAAACTAAAAAGTAGAAATATTGTGTGGCCCAGCTCTACTATGCCTACACACCCATGTTTATTGTGGCCCAGTTCATAGGAGCTAATATACGCAACCAGCCTCGGTACCCATCAGTGTGAGGATGCTTGAAGAAAGTGCTGCATCCACTGTAAAGCAGAACAACATCATGTTACCTGTGGGAAAGCGGGTGAAACTGGAGGCTGGCATGCTAAGCACAGTGAGCAGACTCAGAAAGGCAAGTAGTGCCTGTTTCACTGAGGCATGGAACCAAGAGTGGGAGCGTGGATATGACCAGATGTTATATGTGTATGTGAAAATATTTCACTGAAACCACAAACATTTTAAATTAATAAGTACTGATAACGTATTTTAAGAAGAAATAAAATCAAGAAGACTGTAGGAAATCAAGACCTAATAAGACTCAACCTCATGTCTCCTTTCCAGCCTTGTGATCTTCACAAGTCAGATAAGGGCACTCCGAGGCTGTCCACAGGAATCCTGAGTTATACAGGGACTGTAGGGAAGGAAGTAGTAATAGTCTTTTTTATTCAGTCAAGAGAATTTTTATGAATGTGTTTTTTAAAATAGTTCATTCATTAATTTGTGCAACACGTAGAATTTTTAAGGAGAAACTATCAAATTTCCTAAAAGGGTAACTGACTTGGACAGGAGCTTATACCTGGGGGGGGGGGGGGACAGAATTGAGTATTCTTTCAAGAGAAGACGTTGAGAAGACCTTTGAGCATACAGAACTCAGAGTGACTAAGCTATATAGCAGTGCAGACTTTATTATTAAAACAAAAACATCTAAAAGGCTGGTAAACCCAAGTTAGCAAGATAGATGAGTAGTGTAAATGTGTATTTTCTTGCATTTCTGTGTTGTTCATGGCACTAAAATAGGCAGAGACAAACACTGTTCAAAGAGGAGGGGAAAAAAATCTAGCAGTTTTGGTTAACCACAAATTTAATTTGAACCTAAAGTGTTAAAAACAACACTCCCCAAAAAGGAAACAGTAGCTAGCTATTATTGCAGTAACTAAAATAGTTACTGGTGTTTAAGCATCTAGTAGGTGGTGGGCCAGAACAAAGTATTGTATTTATATACATCTCTTCCTGGTACCACCATAAGGCACGTGTACAACCCCAGTTCACTTCACCCCCTCTGCAGCTCTCTTCAAATCTCGTGATTCCTGCCTCTGCCCAGCAGAGTCCCACATCCGCTTCCTCCCCTTGAGTCCCACATCCGCCTCCTGCATTGGTCTGGGGTTGAAAGTCTTTAAGTCCACCCAGCATTTTCTTCAGAAAATGTCTCCTCTCCCCTCCTCCTGGGGATAAGTTTTGTAGTGCTTTATCTGACTTCCTGACTAGCTGGGAGGCCCCTGGGAGCCAGAACTGGCCCCCTCCTGGTTCTTGTCTAAACGTAGCTTGACTCACTGGCATCTATGTTTGCCAGACTAAGGCTAAAATGCCATGCTCACTTTTAGGACCCGGCTCTAGAAGCAAACATGACAAGGCACAGGCTCAGTAGAAAGGTTTCCTGAGACTGCAGAGGGAGTGTGTGGCTGATCTAGGGAAGAGCTGAGACACCCATCTCAGTTGCCCAATGGATTGTCATCAGCTGCCCCACCACCCCTACCCCATAACTCTGGAGAGCAGCGAGAACATGACACGGAGCAGCTTACCACTAGTGGACCACTTTGGAGAGTAGCAAGTTCTGTTCCATGTCAT
Organism: Ctenomys sociabilis; assembly: GCA_004027165.1. Classification (NCBI taxonomy): domain Eukaryota; kingdom Metazoa; phylum Chordata; class Mammalia; order Rodentia; family Ctenomyidae; genus Ctenomys; species Ctenomys sociabilis. The sequence continues at coordinate 6,437 of PVKA01044542.1, read as the reverse complement.
TCAAAGCCTCAGTGCTGTCATCAGATCTACTGTATTGAACCCTCAAAAGGACTAGATCATCAAGGCTTCTTTTCAGCTCTGGGAACCTACTGTGAGTATTCAGGGCCAGATAGCTCAGAATAGGCCCACCACCCCTTCCTGGCACATAACTACCAAGAAGCATGCATAGGAGTTTGTCTAAAGCAAAATGGGAGGAAGCCTGTGCAGCGCTAGACATAGCGTTAGTCTGTGGTAATTTGTGCCTTGGCTGGTGAGGAAGCACCCCTGGAATCTTTAGGAGCTCGTGACACTGGCCTAGTTCAGGATTCCAAGTCACTGATTGAATGGGAAAAACCATGATTTCTGCCTCCCAGTACCCACAGGGATCTTTCCAAATATCTCAGTTCACTGACTTCTTAAAGATGGTAAAGTGAGCATAATTTGGATTTTCCTTGACTACCTGGCTTCATTGTTATGCTTGTTCATGGGACACACCTTGCTTCTCTGTCATTGCTTCTAAAGGTTGGCTTTTGGGCTTTGTTTCCAGTTTGCTGTTGTCTTTAAGTGACAGCCCCATTCACCACTGCTGGCAGGGTCTCTCTTTAAAAACTATACCATACCCGACTCTTCATTTTAGAAACCCTGATGTACCAGAGACAGGGATACCCTCAAGGTTGGGCTTGTCTATAAATATAGAGCCCACAGGCTCTGAAGCACCACTACTCTGCATTTGGTGCAGTGCCTGAGGCATTGCAGACAGTTGGCAAGCTGTAGCAGTTCCTCTCTTGGGTAGGTGCCTTTCCCCTGGAAGCACAGCTGGAGCTCTTTCCCAGCTATTCCAAGTTTGGCTCCACACTTCCTTTCCACTCCTTGTGGTCTCTGCAGCCTGGCTGGCAGAACGCTTCTTCATGTCAAGTAGGCACTGGTCTTGGTTTCAGAAAGAGCAAAGCCAGCTTCCATCCACTCTAGCTAACACTAATGCTTCTGGGGGGCTTTCTTGCTCTGCAGTGAACAGAGTATTTGCCAAGCTCGGGCTTCTGTGATGGTCTATGATGACACCAGTAAGAAATGGGTACCAATCAAGCCTGGACAGCAGGGATTCAGCCGGATCAACATCTACCACAACACTGCCAGCAATGCCTTCAGAGTTGTTGGAGTCAAGCTACAGGATCAGCAGGTGAGTGCAGGGACACAGATTCTACCCAAAGCCTATGCCCATACCCCCATCACCACCTGGGGGAGGGGGAGTATTTGGAATCTGAGAACAAGTTCACATTCTGCCTGGCTTCATAAGCAAGGTATGAGGCCTTAAGCAGTCCCTCTGTTCTGAACGTGGTTTCCCCATCTGTCACCTAGAGACAGTGATCTACACCCTGCCTACGATATGGTGTCAGTTGTCAGATGAGAATTAAATAGTTGATGTGGAAAAACATTGAAAGCTTTAGTGCATAAATGTTTCAGTCTTATCCTGAGTTTACTTACCTATGAGGTAGCTATTAAGATTTTTAGTGACTCAGTCCCTTAACCTTGGAAGAATGTGGAAGTCACTGGAAAGCTGGGCCCATCTCTGCTCTGCCTGGGTAAGTCAGAAGTGGTGGTTCATGAGTGCATCTGCAAAGTCCCTGTGTAGCTCCAAGGTAATCGCCCATGTCTGCCACATCTTGAAGATCACATGCAGCACTAAGGCAGAGCAGTCAGTTGGGACAGACTGAAGTCAGGATATAAAGATATGGGATGCCCACTCATTCATGGTGATCTTGGAGAGCTCCCCTCCAGCTTCTTGGAGATTGATCAGGCATGTTTAACAGTGAAGCTAACAGGTCTGTAGCCTCCACCTTCATCCCTAGGGGGCATCTGTTGGCCACACTGGCTAAGCTGAGGAGCAGGCAGCCTGCAGCCGCTGAAGAGTCTGCCTCTTAGCAGCTAGCAAGAGAACAAAAACTTGGGTTCTGCTTTTAGTGTGGCCCAGAGAAGGGCTTTCTACCTTAGCCAGAATAGCCCTATTTAGCTTTATGTTCTGTGACTGAAAGGGATGTCACCATTCAGGACCCGTGGATAAGATAGTCTGGCCCTGAGTTCGCCCCCAGAAGCCTCCCTTTCCCTTATTGGTGAGCCTTCATTACATGAAAGTTTTTCTAGAAACCTATCAGAAGCAGCTTCCCTGTCCTTCTAATTTACTTGTTCCAAATCTACACACTGTGCCAGGCAGGATAGATTGAATCCTTGGCCCCAATTGTGGCCCCAATCAAAAACATCTCATAGAATTCCAGAACATTCCATGGAAGGGGGATGGGTATAATCATCCTTTGACACAGAACCTTTACCAGTGGTAGTTCCTGAGTCATAGTGGGTGTTCGTTCCATGAGTGCTGGCTTCGATTGTGCTAAGTGTTCCATTCCTTTTGTGCCACTTGGTCTCCTCCAGGGCACACTGAGAAGACAGTGTGACTGAAAAGTACGTGTTCTCTACCTAAATTGCTGCCCCCTCCTGCCCCATTAGAGGAAACCAAGGCTGAAGAAGAAGCATTTTTCCCACATAGGGAGGAATGGGCTGTGTTGACTCTAACTTAGAAACCTCCAGGAGTCTTCCAGAGAAGCATCAGACACAGCCTTTGCCTTAGTTTGCTTCATCATTGCCGAGGCCCAATACTGATGCCCACAAATGAAGGAATAAGCTTATTTTGGCTCACACTTAAGAGGTCTCTGTGCACGCACAGCCAGCAGCTCCACCAGGAAACTTGGTGTGGCAGAAGGGACTGGCAGAGGAGAAGTGCTGTGAGAGAGAAGAGGGAGCCAGGGAAGGACCAGCCACACTTCCTCAGCCACATCCTACCGGGACTCCCCTCCTCACAGCAAGTCTCCCATGATCTTGTCACTTTCCAAAATGAGGTTTTTGAGGAACACTGTAGACCAAACTGTACCAGCCCTCCATGTGAAGTCACATGTTCAAGGGCCAAGCTCCTTGGCATGGTCGAGACTGTCTTCCCCAGCAGTGGGGCACACTGGTTGGGAGCATGAAAGTAATTCATGGTTAGCAAAGGTGTTAGAGGAAGTAGGAGGGATTATGGCACCCTCTTGACTTTGGGGAATCTCAGAAGAAAAGGATTGATGTTCATACTTTCCATTCATTGTGGACCACTGTGTTACAGTGGTCAAATACTTTGAGACAGAGATTCCTAGTCCTATACATAATGGGATCTCATATGTTTGATGTTCTTTATGGATTACAGAGCACTCTCCTTTTTTGTTTTTTTTTTTTTCCAGTTCTGGGGGTCAGGCATAGAATCTTCATGCTGGACTACACCTACCCCCTTGTCTTACTGTGTTGCCCAGACTGGGCTCAAGCTTGCAGTCCTTTGGAATCTTTTCATAGCCATTATTTCATGCTTCCAACAACCCTCTAAGGAAAATGGTGCAAAAATTGTTATCCCCATTTAAATTGCCCAGTAGATAGATTCAAAACCAGATGCTCATTTGTGGAGAAGACAGGTACCAAAGTCTAACCTGAATCTCACATGGAGAGAGAAAAACCAAGAAGAGTTTTAGCTGAGACTGAGTGGTGGCCACTGAAAATGTCAGTGGTTCACAGGCTACAGTAACAGAAGTACTGTGAATAACACCAGGGAGTTACTAGCAGCAGAAGAGCAGAGTGAGTTCATAGAGAAGAGGACCGAAGAAGGGACACCAGACAACCCATCCTGCACCCAGAAGGTCAGGGCCACACAAGAGTGGTGAAGACTAAAAAGGACAAGTAGGGCCACCCGGGGAGCAGGGTGATATATGGAGCAAGGAGGAAGAACAGGATCCTCTCCCCAGGAAAGAAAAGAGCAGAAGGGTGAAGGGCTGCCGTGTCCACTATTCACACACACCTCAGAGAAGAGCCCTGGCAAGACTGTGAACAGTGTCACAAAGATCTGAACTCAGTCAGAGGAAGCTTTTCCGAGAACCCATGTTTTGGATGGAGTTCTGCATGTGGCTCCTAGGGAATGGAATCCCACTGTGAGCTATCAGCAGGACTGGGGACTAACCCAATACAGGTGTTAGAGGTGGGGCCCTGAGGAGGTGAGTAGCACTAGATAAGGCCTCCATTAAGCCCTGTGTTGAATTCTTGTGGCTCTCTAAGAGAGAACAAACAGAAGGGACCATCCCTGTGCCCCTGGGAATTGCTAGCAGGGAGGCCATCATCAGGCATGGGCTCTTGATCCCCAGAACTGTGAGCTGAAGAAACCTCTTTTCTTTATGAAGTTAGACCATAAAGTTAGGAATTTCATTATAACAATAAAAAAGTAGATACTTCATAGGCATACTGTTCAAGGATGCAGTGTGCTGCACTGTATATGAGCCCTCAAGGCACCAGGTTTCAGGAAGATTATGAGAGATTATTATTAAGATTTGACTTGGAAGGTCCCTCCAAAGGGACCCAGCCAGTCTGTCCATCCTGTTGTTTGTAGAGCCGAGTAAATGCATAGGATCAGGAAGACCATTTACCACTAAATGTCTTTTTTGTAAAGGATTGTTAACTCTTTAGTCAGAAATATCAAAAACATGTTCAGTGGTATTTGGAGGTGCCAGAGCTTCCTTGAAAAGAATAGGAAAGACACTCTGCTTGTTCTGCACTCCCCAGAATAAACCCTGTACGAACATCGTGATAGTGGGCTTCTATTTGGAAAGCACATTTTAGAATAAGTTTATCCTTCAGCAGGTATCTAGATCAGTCCTGCAAAATTCTTGAGAATAAGTTTTGAAATACAGCTGATTAGAAAAGGTTGAAATTTTACAGTTGAAAAGAGATAAAAAGAAGAAAAGAGATAAATGTTATGGGCATAGACCCAAAATATTGGCATGATTATATTAATGTCAAACAAGATAGAACTTCATATAACAAGTTTTGTGAAAGACAAAGATTGGAGTTTTTTTAAGATAAAAAGGTCAAAGCACCTTCAAGCAGGCACAGGGACCAGGAGTTGAATCTCCAGGCCTGCTGTGCTGGCCCCACCCCTGGGCACGCTGAGACAGTAATTGAGACTGGGCGTGCCGGTGTGCACCATAGGTGATCTAGTAGTAAGACCCGGCACACCCTGTAGACCCTTCCCTAAAATACAAAAAAAAGATGAAAAGGTCAATGAAAGAGAATCCTAAATTTGTATTACCTAGTAAAATATGTTGTAAAATATATGAAGCAAAAGTGGACCAATTTGAAGGTTTTGAGGAATAAACAAACTCAGAGCCATATTTGGGTTCTAATTTTACCTCAAGTAATAGATTGAACAAGCACATATAAGAAAGACATCAAAGCTATGAATGACATTGTTCACATATTTGTCCTAATCTATACTGGTAGGAACTACAGCCAATACCTGTACAATGTACATTCTTCCCAGTACATAAAACATTGACCAAAATAGGCCATGTGCTAAAGAGAATTAAAATCAGGTAAGGCAGGTTGAATCCTGCCAGGGATCCCACCTAGTCCTGAGCTTGAATTGGGAGGATTCCTTGAGCCCATCAGTTCAAGACCAGCATACACAATATAGCAAGACCCCCATTTCAAAGTAGAGGGGAGAAGTTAGTGAAATTCGTAGAAGAAAGTATAGGGGAAAGTCTTCATGATGTTTAAGACGGCAGAGATTATTGGATAGACAAGAAACATAGGAGAACAAAATTGTTGACCTTCATTAAACTATTTCTGTTGAGCTGAAGGGATAGCTCAGCAGTCTAAGCACGTACCTGGCAAGTGGAAGGTCCTGAGTTCAATCCCTGGTACTACATACCATGCCAACCCCAGGTTCCCAGGTGCTCAGTGCTGGCCCTGAAACTGAATGCAGTGGCACACACCTGTAATTCCAGCACAGTGGAGACTGATACATAAATCCAAACTGTGTGGTGAGAACCTGTATAAACTAAATAAATACAAGTCTGAATTATGTAATGAGACCCTATATCAAAAAGAATTTTGGAGCCGGGCGTGGTGGCGCATGCTTGTAATCCCAGCACTCGGGAGGCTGAGGCAGGAGGATTGTTGTGAGTTTGAGACCAGCCTGAGCTACAAAGTGAGCTTAAAGCCAGCCTGAACTGCATAGCGAGACCCTGTCTCAAAAAGACAAAAAAAAAAAAAAAAAAAAAAAAGAATTTTGGGGCTGGGGAGATGGCTCAGTAGAATAAGCGCTTCCCTGGCAAGCACAAGGGCCTGAGTATAATCCCTGGTTCAGCCAAAAATAAAGAATAAAATAATTTCTATCATTAAGAGACAACATTAAGAGAGTGAAAGCCCAAGCTACAGAGTGAAAGAGGATATTCACAATACATATATTTAGGGCCTGGGATATGGCTCAGTAGAATAAGAGCTTCCCTGGCAAGTGCAAGGTCCTGAGTTCAATCCCTGGTTCCACCAAAAAAAAATAAAATAAAAGTAAAGGAGTGTTAAAAAAAAAAAAATACATATATTTAAATAAGACAAAG